>JAODAL010042099.1:0-35199 GCA_025379985.1 Phyllomedusa bahiana | reverse complement strand
AACACATGAAATGGCCTTGGGACGAAAACCTCACCAGAGATTGGTTACATAAATATTCTTTTTTGAAAAAGTCCATTTGCCATTTGAAGTGAATACTGCATTTCTACCTTGCTCTATAATTGTATTACCTCTCTCCTTCTTCTGTTTTCCAATCTCCTACAAGGGGACGTCTGTTTTTAGCAGTCACATGCCACCCACCCAATTATGTCACCTCTGGAGCCAATTATTTCCAAATGGCATATATATTATAAAATATATATAAAATACTATATATATATATAATATATTTATATAATATATATAAAATATAAATATATATTATAAAATATATATAGATATATGTATATTATACCATATTTTTCGGGCTGTAAGACTCACCAGATCATAAGACGCACATAGGTTTTAGAGGAGGAAAAGAGGGGAAAAATTTTGGGCCAAAGCGTAGTTTTAATTGGTAAAACACGGCAAAGGAGATTTTTTACTTTAATTTAGTCGACCTAGGGTACTTAACCACTAAGGGGCACAATCCTTTGTCCTATTTAAAACTTTTAGAGATTACAAAGAGGGACACACCAGGCCATGCCTCCAACCACATCCAAACATGTGATATCACACCAAGACACACCTCTAACCATGCCCAAATACATACATGCCAATGTTTTAGACAGCCAAAAAGGGACACATCCCTGCTGATCCCTCCCTGCAGCTCCATCCCTGCCGATAGCGGCGGCTGCCGGCTGTACTAATCAGCCACCGGTTGCAGCTCTACAGCACTTTCTTGAGCCGGAGGAGACTGGAGTGCGGCGATGCTGCGGGAAACCAGCGGTAGGCTTTAACCCCTTATACTCCGCCACCGGCTTCCCGCAGCATTGCTCCTCTCCAGTCTCCTGCCAGCCTGAGAGAGTGCATTAGGACGTACCCCTATTTTCCCCACAAATTTGGGGGGGAGAATTCCAAAAAACATGGTATGTATATGTATATCTACATGCACATACACGCCCATACACTGTGTACAGTATATATAAGGCAATAAAGTTGCGTAAGGTAAATGTGATTTTCTTAGGTAAATATATACAGAGCTCTTGGAGATTATTTTGAGATATATTCTAGAGATTTATTGCTTTGGGATCTTTGATTAGAATGAATAATTCATAGTTTTGTAAATCACCGAGCATTCACCCAACTAACAACAAATAAAATAACTACAGCATAAATAGAACGGAGGTAGCTGTGCAGATGTGTTCAAATCAGATCTGTGCATTACTGATGCTGTACATCAGAACATTTCAAACTTGATTAAAGTAACATTTAGACTTGGGAGCAATTTTCTCATATACCGTCCAACACTTGACATTTTGCAGCTGTACTAGATTATTTAGTAAGGTTATGAATTGTGGTTTGGTTTTTAGACTGGTTTCGGCTTTCCTTACTGTAGGACATGAGAACCTGAAGGACCATACATCAGAGCTTGTAGGCCACACAATCTTCATGTGGAGTCATTACAGGCTCTATTGGCTACAGAATATATGTAAATATGTTCCGAAAAATGTACAGTAGAGCAACCATGCACCTAGGAGCTCTATGACTTCCCTGTGCAGAATGGAGTCATTTGCAGAAAGCCTGAAGCCAGTTTCACAAGAGTGCATTTTTAGGGCCACATGTATGAAACTGTTTAGGTCTAAAACACATTTTTTTGCCCATAGGTTACTATGGGAAAAGGAGTGAGTTTTAGACCTAAACAGTTTCATACATGTGGCCCTTAGTCTCTATTTTACATCAGCATCTGTAAGCCAATACCAAGTGATCACTAGTTTTTGATACATTTCAGATTGTTTACACCAATGTACAGTAGGATCAATCATATTTGTAGACAAACTATATGTGACTATTATAAGTTCTAGATGCTTTTGATCCTATTTTTCTGCCTGAGGATAGGTATTTAATCTACCGTTTGGATTCTCATTTTAAATTTACAGCAATTGATATTTTCTTATAAAAAAAAAGCTGGGCAGAGTTCAATGGACAACCCAGGTATCCTATGTGCATTTTAAAAAAAATTTGGTTTCAAAAAATTATTATATAACTATAATATATTAATAATATATATTAGTAGGAATATTTATAAATATTATTATAGGATGCATCAAGACAGCAGAATGGCACAAATTTATTAAAAGATTGTATTAACTATGATAAAGTTGGTAAGATAAAATTTGTTATCTCTTGAAATTTTTGGGGAACCCTTTGTGAATTTTTTAAATTTCATACTTTAAAACCTAACCCCCTAAACTTTGATAAAAAACCAGTCAACAAATGACCCAAAATATTAGACTTGGTATTTATTTTTAAAGAAAAAAGCCCAAATATCCATTTTGTGAAAATCAAAAGATGTGAATCTTTGCTTTCAGAAATTGGTTTTTCCCCCCTTTGTGCGAACCCCCAATCTAAAATTTTGGTAACCTGTTTTTTCCCGGGTTAAGACATTTAAGCCCAGAGAAAACACCTTCAACTCTGTTAGGTTTGTTGGTTTTATACCATGAACTGCTAACTTAAAGTACATTCCCAACAATTATATTGAGTTTGTTTTAGCCATTTAAAAATATTATCTTTTTCCTTTTTTTAAAAGTCCTATCTCTCCACACAAAAAACCTAGAATTGATAGTAGATGAAATTATAAGCTTTTCTCAAATAATGTCATTAGCAATCCCGGGGGTTTACCTCTTTTTACGGGGAAAAAAGGTTTTAATTTACTTTGAAAATCAGGGATCTTATCATCTGTTGGGAGATAAAAAAGTGCAGGGGAATGCGATCTTCACACATACAGTCAGCAAAGGGGAGCACACTAAGGCATGTCTAACTGGGGGACAAAAAAAAAAAGACCAAACCAAAAACTAAAAACTAAGTTTTCTGTCCCCTTGCCTGTTAAAAAACAGCTGAAAAAACGGCGTTTTTGCTGCGATTTGATTTTTTTGGCGCGTTTTTTACCCCGGGTTTTTTTGTTTTTCTCTGGTTTCAAAGTTGCTAAATAGCCATTGGATGTAACTCCGCCCTACAAAGGGGGGGAAAAATTATTTCTTTATATGTAATCTTGTAGTAATTTTATGGATTTTGGCACTAATAGAGTTATCTCGCTTTTGTCACAAAAATACTTTTTTTTTTATTTTACAGATTTTGGCGCTATTAAAGTTATCTCACTTTGGTTACTAAAAATACGTTTTTTATGGTTTTTTTTGGTTTTTACGGATTTTGGTGCTAATAAATTTATCTCCAAAATCTGTAAGAAAAAAGGATTTTTAGCAACAAAAGCGAGATAACTTTAATAGCGCCAAAATCCGTACAAAACATATTTTAGTGACAAAATCTGTAAAAAAAAAAAAAAAAAGGATTTTAGCGGCAAAACCCGTTAAAAAACGTACTTTTAGCTACAAAATACATTAAAAAAAACTTATTTTTAGCAAGGAAGAAACTTTAGAAGAGCTAAAATCCGTGAAAAACTTATTTTTAGCGTCAGAAGTGAGATAACTTTATTAGTGCCAGAATATGTTAAGAAAGGATTTTAGTGCCAAAATCTGTAAAAAAAACGGATTCTGGCACCAAAATCCGTACAAAAACATATTTTTAGCGTTAGAAGCGAGATAACTTTATTAGCACCAAAATATGTTAAGAAAAGAATTTTAGCGGCAAAATTTGTAAAAAAAAACAACTTATTTTTAGCTAAAAGAAATATGAATTGCGCAAAAATCGTTATCGACCAAAGCATATAATTTTTTTAAAGGGAATTTAAAAAAACCAAGGGAAACATTTGGGGACACTTGTTGTAGTTTTTGATCAGGTATAAACCTTTTTTAACACCCCATAGGGGGGATTTTGGGGCCCTCCTGGGGGGGTTTTAAACATTAAAAAAAATAGGGGGGAAAAAAACACAGCGAAAACGGGGCCAAGAGATGTCCAGGCTTTCCTTTAGCCCTTCCTGAAAAAAATTTTTTTCTGCCCCCCCCAATGGCTTTTTTTAAACATTTTTGGGCAAAGACGAGCGAAAAAAAAAAAAAGAACAGAAAAGCTCAGGGGTTAAAACGGGGAGGGTTTTTTTTACATTAAGTTTTGGGGGAATGTTTTCCAGTTTTTTTTTTCCCGGGGGCATTTGGAGAAGAGCCTTGGGGAAACATTTACGGGGGTTGACATTCTGCCCCTGAAAGGCATTCTCCTCTGCTGGTTTAATTTTTTAACCCCAAAACCCAAATTGCTGGAAAGCGGGGGGCCCACTGATTTTTTCCCAATTTTAACCACATGGGGAAAAGAATAAATTAGTTAGTTGGGTAAGTCTTGACCATTTGGGGGTCAGAATAGCCATGTAAAGTAAACCCATACCCTGAAATGAACCAGATATAAAAAGTGATTGATAGAGCGAATAAAGGTATCTGAAAAAAAACCCAAAAATAAAAACCGGAAGGGGGCCCGAAGGGGGCTAGGGGGGAACGCCTTTTATTGTAAGTATCTAGGCTTCTAAAAAAAAAAAAACCCCCCCTATTCCCCCATGCTCAGTATTGCGGGTCTATCTTGCACGCCCATCAACCCCCTGGTTTACCCCCCGTTTTTTGCCCCTGAAAATTTCTTATCCACTTTAAACGCTCGCACTTCCCTCCCCCAAATTTTGTTCATCCCCAACTCCCTTTTTCCCTCTTCAAATCCCCAAAAACCCACCTGCTCACCATATTGTTTGCAAAAACCCGCCGCCCCCAAACTCATCCCCTAAAACCATCTGCTGTATCTTTTTTTCTCCTTTCCTTGGGGCAGGGACTCTTTCCTAACCCCGGCCCACCCCCCATTATGTTTCCAACCCCCCACCTCCTCCCCCTTTCAAACCCTGCTAACCAAATTTGGGGCATTCGCTGTACATCTTTTCCACCCCTTTTGGGAAATTTTTGCTCTGTGGAACCCCCACCCGTTTTCCCCAAAACTAAATGCTGTTCAGGGAACCCTGTTTCTCCCCAAATTTCCTTAAAAACCTGTTTAGCCCCTCACGGGAAACCCATGGCTCCAGCCATCTGACACCCCCCTTCCCCTTTCCCGCCCCTTCACCTATGGCGGCCTACACTTAAACCCACCCCCCAGCCCCTGAGAACGGGCCGGGGTTTGGGGGGATTTTTGGCTTTCATTCTCCTCCACACGGGCTTTTAACCAGGTCCCCCCCCTGCACCCTCACTCACTTTCCCCCCCCTTTGGGGGTTCCCCCAACACCCCCCCAAGGACTTTTTTCCGGGCCCCCATTTTCCCCCCCCCCCGGGGTTGCGGCTTTGCTCCCTCCCTGCTCCCCCCCCGCCAGTTTTTGGACCCCAATTTTGCTGCCTGGCTCCCTCACTTCCTCTCTACTGAAAACCCACCCCTTCATCGGGGGTTTGTTTTTTAAAACTTCCTATTTTTGACCCCATGTTTTCCCTCTGCCTCTCAGATCCTTTAAATAAACCTTTTCTTGGCCTCTAAACCCCCATTTTAAAACTAACTCTCCCACCCAAAAGGGAAATGGGAACTCTTTTGGGATTTTGGTTTTCTTTAAAACCTTTCCTAAATCCAAAAACCTTTAATTTTTCCCTTACACTCTCTCGATAACAATCTTTTTTTCCTTTTAAACCTTTTACAAATTTTCTCACCCATCTCTGGACACCCCTTCCCGTCTCCCTTTAAAGGAAATATCCACTCCATGAACCCCGGGAAATTTCCCACAGCCCCCATAAAAGTCCCCCCACGGGCCCCCAATTTTCCCCCTCTCCTCCCCCTGACCCCGGGGGGCCCCAAACCCAATATAAGGGAAACCTTTCCACCCCCCCCTGGATACATTGGAAACCGCCCACACCCGCACCCCCCAGAGTCAGAACCCACAGCCAGGGCCCCCCCAAAACCCCCGGCCTCGGGACTCCCCCATCTCCCGCAAAATTGTTCCAGATGTGGGGAAAGGTTTTCTGGGAGGAATTTCCGAAGCTCCCTGCAGACTTTTTTTCCACTAAAAAATTTTTAATGTTGGGGGCCCTTATAAAACTCCCCTTCACACGCCCAAACAAAAATATTTCACCCCCCCCCCCCCCTCATCGAAAAACTTACAAAAAAACCCAAAAAGCCGGGTTTAAACACCATCCACTCCCTTCTCAGGCCTCCCCCAAAGGCCCCCGGTCTCTGCCCCTCCATTTTGAAGACCGGGGCCACCCCACATTCAAAAAAAAATTGCAAAAATGGGCAAAATTTTTCTTTTAAAAACCCCCAAGCGGGAGCCATATGGTCCCCCCCCCGCCACCCCACCCCCCGGGCCAAACTCTCAGCTTTTTACCCGACGACGGAAGAAGAAGTGTCCAGGCTTTGCTTTTCTCGGCCCCCACCCCCCACCTGTTTCTAGTCCCCCCTTTCCCTCCACCCCTTGCCCAGTTTTTTTTTTCCCCACCCTATCACCCTTCAAAAACTGCAATCCGAAACCCCCTTCTCTCCCTTGGGATCTTCCCATCCCCCTTTAAAACATGTTTCATAACTCCCTTACTAAAAAAACCCCAAACTCTGGACGCACCCCGCGCTAAATAAACTACCGACCAGCTATAAACCTCCCCTTTCATTCTCCAAAAATCCTGGAACACTTGGTCTACTCTGGGCCTAATCCACTATCCCCTCCACAAACTCTTTTCCTCAAATCCTCTGAAATTTCGGGTTTTTCCGCCCCCCTTAACCCCCAGGGAAACGGCTTTTAACTAAAGTCCCCAAATTTAAAATCCCTAACGCTAAATCTCAGGGAAACCCCTACCCCATTGTTGCTTCTTTGGATCTCTCTGCAGCGTTTGCAACTTTTGGGATTCCACCAACTTTCCTCACCCATGCTCACACCATTGGGCCCCCCAAAAAACCCCCTCTCTTTTTGGTTCTCATCTTACCTTTCTAACCGCCCCCTTCGGGTTTTTCCCCCTTTGCAGGTTTCTACCCTCCCTCCTCAACCTCTTGCTTCGGGGTTCCCTTTAGGGATCCGTTTTTTGGGTTTTCCTTTTCCTTTTCCTAAATCTATACCCCCCCCCATGGCAAAAACCCATCACCCAGTTTTGGGGCCTTTCAGTCCAAACCCCTTCCCCTGAGGGACACCCAAATTTAATATTTCCTCCCCGAGCCCATCACCCCAAGTTTCTGTCCCAAAAACCCCAAAAGGGACTGCCTTCTCCCGTTCTAAAACATCATGCCCCCCCCCTTTTCCTTAAAACAAAAACCTCACTAAGACTAAAAACTTTTTCAACCCCCAACCCTACAAACCCCAAGCCCCCTTCCCCTGCCCCTTTTTTGGGTCTCATGTGGGCCCCAAACCAAAAATCCTAGGCAGCGGGGGCCCCGTTTGTTTTGGGGTTTTTTAATAGATTCCGATCGGGCCCTTTCATCCCCTTATCCAATCCCTTTTCCCCGATCCTGTCCCCCCTTCACCTGGGGGAAACAACTCAAACTCCCCCCACTATTTTCCTTTTATTCTTTTCGTCTCAAATTACTTTAATTTCCTTGTTTTGGGTCCCCCAACCTCGGGCCCAAAAAACTCCCCCTCTCCAATCTGTCCTGAATGCAGCAGCCAGGTTTGCCCCATTTTTCCAGTTTGCTATACGATGCCTCACCCTGTGTCAGCCCAATTGAAAGGGCTGCCCACCCCGTAAGGAAAAAACCCTTTAAAACTTTTCCCACCTCACTCAAAAAACTCTCCAAAACGCTGCTCCCCCCTACCTCCCCACCTCGACTCTGTCTACCACCCTACCCGCCCCCTTATCCGCTTTGCTGATGATATCGGGTTACCTCATAAAATCATCCGAATCCCCCCTTTTTGGCCCGTCTCCAAAAATTAACCCCTTCCCGGCACCAGTTCTCTGGAACGCTACCGGGGGCGATCGGGCCCCCAAAAAAAAAAACTCTCTTTGTTTTAAAAAAAGGGGCCCTGAGAATACATCTTCCCCACCCCTGGCCCCTACCAAAATTCCCAAAAGTAAAACCCCCCTCCGCCAAAACTTCCCCTAGCGAATTTTTAATTTAAAATTTTCGGAACTTAACTGTATATAGATGTACTGACAGGGTGGCGGGTTTCCACCCAAATTCCCCAATTAAAAAAAACCCCCATATTTTAGGGGCCCAAAAGGCTGGACCCAAAAAAAAAACTGGGCCCCCCTTTCTTCCCCCTTCGTCTTTTTCCTTCCCAACCCAAAATTAAGATTGAAAGGGCCCCTTGTGGGGGCCAGGGCCCTCAAAAACCTTTTGTTTTCCCTCATTTTAAATTTTTATTTTTAAAAATTAAAATTTTCTTTCCCTTTTTTACCCCCCAAAATTTGTAAAGTTCCCTTGGTGGAATATTTTGGCGTTTAATATAAAAAAAAAATTTTAAATTATTATTCCCCTGTTCCCTTCACCCCCCCCTCCTCCTTTAACACACGGCACGGGTTGCAGGGGGTGAAACATGGATTTTTTAATTTTTACAGGCTCCCCTCTGAAACGGGGACCTCCCACTCAGGGAAAACTTAAAAAAACTTTTCTTTCCAAAAGTAAATCCATCAAAACGGCCATAAGGGCCGATTTGGGCCCGACTTAAAAAGCTTTTCTTAAAGGGCCAAAAGCGCTTTTTTTAAAAATGAAAAAAACGATTAAAAATTTTCTTTGGTTTTCCTAAGGGAAGTTTAAATTTAAAAATTTTTGTTTTTTGGGGTCCCCTTTTTTTACTTAAATGGGGTTTTTCCCCTAAAGGGGGATAGGTACCTTTTAAGCCTTTTTTTGGTTAGGGGTTTTTTCTGTGTGCTTGGGTTTCCATTGTTTCACAAATGATATGTGGTTTACGGTATGTCACAAAAGTGAGTATAACCATCACATTTTTGTAAATATTTTATTATATATTTTCATGTGACAATTTTTAAAAGAAATGACATTTTAAACAATGTGGGTCAGTGTACAGTTTTTTTAAAAACCAGGGAAAAATTTGGTGTCCCCCTCAGAATTTTCCCACACATCTATCAATGCCAAAACCCCGGTGGCAACAAAAAGGGAAATACACCCATAAATAAAAAGGGGAAAAATTTGTGCCTTTTTTGCCATTTTCCTCCTAATTGTCATGAAAAATTCGTTGTTTTTAAAAGGGCCCCTGGGTTGAATGGGGAAAGCAGGTGATTTAAATCTGGGGGTTATTGCTAAAATCAGGCCTCCCATGGAGCCCAAAAGGGATGTTAAATCATTTTCTCAACATCCCACTCAAACACCTTGAGCCAAACAAGAAGGGACATTAACTGAAGCAAAGCATGATCTGCTCCCTTGGGAAGGGCAGTTTTTCCATTAAATAAGTACCCCAAAACATTTTCCCAAAAAGGGACACCCCACTCCCTTGGCTAAAGAAAAAAAAAGGGGTTTAAAGGTGCTAGACTAGCCAAGCATGTCTCCAGACCTAAACCCTATTGAGCATCTGTGGGGCATCGGACTGAAGTTATAGGAGCGCAAGGTCTCTAAGGGTATGTTCACACGGCGTAAATGCGGCGCTCTAATACGGGCGAGATGCGTGCCGAAATTCTGGTAATCCATAGTTCTCATAGATTTCACCTCCTCTCTCCGATTGTACAATATGATTGTACGCCCGGGGAGATAAGGGACATGTCAATTATTTGCGGCGAATACGCGCCACGAGTAATGAATGTCAATGGGGCTTCCGCCCCCGTGACGCGGGAGTATGTGCGTATCAGCGCGAGCTCCCGAAAGACACGATGTACTGCGGCGCGTACAGTATGAAACGCAGTACATCGTGTGAACATAGCCTAACAATCACCAGTTCTGAGTGTCGTCATGGAGGAGTGGAAGAGGATTCCAATGGCTGCAGCTTGTAGAACTCTAGTGAACTTCATGCACAAGAGAGTTAAGGCTGGAACATAATGGAGGCCACAAAAATTATTGACACTTTGGGAAAAATATATCCATTCTCACCTAGAGATCTACTCACTTTTTTGCCAGCGGTTTAGACATTGATGGCTGTGGGTTGAGTTACTTTGAGAGCACACCAAATTGACACCGTCATATAAGACTGCTTTACATTGTATCAAAAGTGTCATATCTTCAATGAAAAGATATAATACAATGTTTATTAAAAATGTGAGGGGAGTACTCACTTTTGTGAGATACTGTATATTCTGGAATGGGATGTTTTTCATTCTCCAAACATAACTCTTCTCATTTAAACCAAATGCTCTATTTTGGTGTCATGTGCCCACAACACATTTTTCCAATAATAATAATCTTTATTTATATAGCACCAACATATTCCGCAGCACTTTACAATTTCGGGGGTATAAGTATAGACAAAAAATAAACATAATACAGAAAATGCTACTTACAGATCAGATACAAGGTGCCACATGTATGAAACTGTTTTGGTCTAAAACTCACTCTTTTGCCCATAGTAACCAATGGGCAAAAAAGTGGGTTTTAGACCTAAACAGGTTCATACATGTAGCTCAAGGTGTGAGGGTCCTGCTCGCAAGAGCTTACAATTAGGGATGACCGTTTATAATCGAAAAAGTTGAAATGGGCACGATTTTTAGTCTGATCGGAAATTTCCAATCACGCGATATTTTAGGTGACAATTTGCAGATAATCTATTACTATCGCATCATTTTCGGCGCTTCCTGTCACTTTGGCGGCCAGCCAATCAGCTCCGAGGATAGAGGGGTGTGAGGAGGATGTTCAACGTCATGACTGTGATGTGTATGGTTGTCATTGGCTGGAAAAATCACATGACCTCGTTTTGCATAGAACAGCATTTCCTGTTCAGTATCAGTATTTCAGTGTCTATCACTAGAGCAAGAAGTGTGCTACGTGTCTCTCAATACAGCTCAGCTCAGAGACACAGTTCTTCTCTTTTTTCACACAGACAACTATGCTTTTAGCTGTGAACATTAGAAAATAGGTAGATTAGAGAATTTCAGTTCTTAGTTAGTTAGACAGAGACTTTTAAAGAAGCATCTAGCGCTGTACAGCCGCGGTGGTTGGGGGGGGAGCGGACGGACGGACAGACAGACAGGCTGGCTTTGGAAAGGAGGGTGTATCTTGTGCAGCCCAGACTCTGCTTTGAACCTGCATTGAAATGGCATTGTTTTATCACTTTTTGGCCAGCACACCTCGCACCTGAGGTAAAATTGTACCTTTTACTTTGTGCATCCCAGTTTTTTTCAAAGATCCACCTTGTACTTAAATTTGGATACAGAAATTTTCTTGTAACTGTTGGTGTATTTCATTGGTGCAAAAACCACCTTTTGTTATCCGTATAACTTTTAAATTTCTGTATTTCACTTTGGTGTGGCCCAGTTTTGTTCAAAGAGCCACCTTGTACTTAAATTTGGATACAGAAATTTTCTAGTAACTGTTCTTGTGTGTCATTGCTGCAGAAAATGCAATTTCTCATCCATGTAACTTTTGAAGTTTTATTGCGCTCGGTGAATCTCAGTTTGGCGCAGATAGCGTACTTGTATGATAGTTTGTTGAAAACTATCAATTCCTAGTCCTACTGGGCAGTTGTAAATCCCTGGGACTGAAGGAAGAACAATGTTGATTTTGTCTTACGGTTCTTCCACCGGACCACATTTCACAGGTATTCGATCTGTTTCTAATCCTAGTTGGTGGTAGGAAATTAGAGGGATTTAAGAATAGCTGTAATTTGCCGTCTTTCAATAAGAGACTGTCAAAAACTCTTCCATACCTTTTTAAATTTTTATATTTCTGAACATGGAGCGAAATGCAGGGGGTAAGCGAGCAAAGAGGGGTGTAGGACATGGAGGTAGAGGAATGAGAGAAGATGCTCCTTCCAGTGCTGGCGACAACACGCAAGCCAGTGGATCGTCGGTTGCAGGACCGTCAGGCCTGTCATCGCTGGGTCGGTGCCCTGTGAATCTCAGCAACGAACAGCGTCGCCAATCTGTTCTTCAGTGGTTAATGCAACCTGCATTCTGCGGTCCAGGAAAGGGATAGTCAATGTCCAGTTCAACTAAAATGGTGGTTCAAAGACTCCTTTTTCCGGCTCTTTTTAATCTGTGGTTCAAGTGGGTTTAATGGTCATACTGCAGTGCAGGACAGGTTTAGTCAATGTCCAGTTCAACTAAAATGTTGGTTCATATATTAATTTCGTCCGGTCCTTTTTAATCTGTGGGTCATGCTGGATGGAGGGTCATGCTGTGGTTCAAGACAGGCATAGTCATTGTCCAGTTCAACTAAAATGGTGGTTCAAAGAGCCACCTTGTACTTAAATTTGAATACAGAAATTTTCTAGTAACTGTTCTCGTATGTCATTGCTGCAGAAAATGCAATTTCTCATCCGTGTAACTTTTGAATAGTTTTATTGCGCTCGGTGTATCTCAGTTTGGCGCAGATAGCATACTTGTATGATAGTTTGTTGAAAACTATCAATTCCTAGACCTACTGGGCAGTGGTAAAACCCTGGGACTGAAGGAAGTCCCAGGGACTCCTTTTTCCGGCACTTTTTAATCTGTGGATCTTGCAGGTTTAAGGTCATGCTGCGGTCCAGGACAGGTATAGTCAATGTCCAGTTCAACTAAATTGGTGCTTTAAATACTCCTTTTTCAGGCACTTTTTAATCTGTGAGTCAGACAGGTTTAATGGTCATGCTGCGGTCCAGGACAGGGATAGTAAATGTCCAGTTCAAGTAAAATGATGGTTCAAATAATACTGCCTTCTGGAAATTTTTAATTTGTGGGTCATGCAGGTTTAACAGTCATGCTGTAGTACAAGACAGGGATAGTGAATGGTCTGTGACTTTTTTTCTGTGACCTTTATAACCTAAGTGTGTTGCCTAAGATGTAGCACGTATCCAGTTTACTGTTGTGGATGTTAATTCCAGCTTCTCCAGCCCTGTTTTGGTGTAAGAATGAAGGTGTTGTTCCTCTCCCATAGACTTTAATGATCATCGGCGATAATCTATTATCGACTATCGGATATCGGCATGATAAATTGCAGATATCGACTATCGAATTGATAACGATAGTTGACACAATCGCTCATCACTACTTACAATCTATTTGGGTGTATGGGTGAGACAAAGGATGAGAAGTGCTCACCTTACACAATGGTCCAGCCATGTTGCATAAATAAGGGGTGGTTTACGTAAAAAGTGAATGAACCTGCCACTCAGACCATACATCTATATACAGATAATCTGTATATCTAGGTTATTGTTCGCAAACTATAAATGGGCAGCAACGTTGTTTTGAAGAGCAGTGGCTTTTTCTTTGCAATTCTGCCATGCACAACATTGTTGTTCAGTGTCCTCCTGATCGTTGACTCATGAACATTAATATTAGATGCTCAGTGCCATCGGCATCCAGGACACCGCTCTCGCTTGGTTCTCCTCTTACTTGTCTGATCGCTTCTTCAGTGTCTCTTTTTTTGGATCTACCTCCTCTTCTCTACCTTTTGATGTTGGAGTTCCTCAGGGATCAGTTCTAGGTCGTCTCCTCTTTTCATTGTACACAGCCCCCATTGGACAAACCATCAGCAGATTTGGCTTCCAGTACCATCTCTATGCTGATGACACCCAATTATACACGTCCTCCCGTGACATCAGTCGTACTCTCCCACAAAACACCAGTGACTGTCTGTCCGCTGTCTCTGACATCATGTCCTCTCTTCATCTGAAACTAAACCTCACTAAAACTGAACTTCTTGTCTTTCCGCAATCTAGTAACCAACGCCCCCTGCTATTTCTGTTTCAGTATGTGGTACCACCATTTCTCCTAGGCAGCAGGCCCGCTGTCT
The DNA here is from genome assembly GCA_025379985.1 of Phyllomedusa bahiana. Taxonomy (NCBI): domain Eukaryota; kingdom Metazoa; phylum Chordata; class Amphibia; order Anura; family Hylidae; genus Phyllomedusa; species Phyllomedusa bahiana. The sequence continues at coordinate 21,411 of JAODAL010042099.1, read as the reverse complement.
GGGGGTTATACTAGATTCTGATCTGACCTTCACCCCATATATCCAATCCCTTGCCCGCTCCTGTCACCTGCACCTCAAGAACATCTCCAGAATCCGTCCGTTTCTCACTGTGGAAACAAGTCAAACTCTCATTGTGGCCCTTATTCTTTCTCGTCTTGACTACTGTAACTCCTTGCTAATCGGTCTCCCTCTCTGCAAACTCTCCCCTCTTCAATCTGTCCTGAATGCAGCAGGCAGGCTCATCTTTCTCTCCAGCCGCTATACTAATGCCTCTACCCTGTGTCAGTCACTGCACTGGTTGCCCATTCAGTACAGGATACAGTATAAACTCATCACTCTCACCCATAAAGCTCTCCACAATGCTGCACCCCCCTACATCACCTCCCTCGTCTCTGTCTACCACCCGACCCGCTCTCTCCGCTCTGCTGCTGATATCAGGTTACACTCATCAATCATCCGAACCTCCCATGCCCGTCTCCAAGATTTCACACGTGCGGCACCAGTTCTCTGGAACATGCTACCGCGGGCGTTCAAGCACATTCACAACCCTCATAGTTTTAAGAGGGCCCGGAGAACACATCTTCTCAGTTGGGCCTACCAAGATCCCTAACTGCTATCACACACAGTTGTCACTCCCTACACTAGGGCACACACAGGCACTTATCTGTATATACACTCACCGGCCACTTTAGTAGGTAAACCTGTCCAACTGCTCGTTAACACTTAATTTCTAATCAGCCAATCACATGGCGGCAACTCAGTGCATTTAGGCATGTAGACATGGTCAAGACAATCTCCTGCAGTTCAAACCGAGCATCAGTATGGGGAAGAAAGGTGATTTGAGTGCCTTTGAACGTGGCATGGTTGTTGGTGCCAGAAGGGCTGGTCTGAGTATTTCAGAAACTGCTGATCTCCTGGGATTTTCACGCACAACCATCTCTAGGGTTTACAGAGAATGGTCCGAAAAATAAAAAACATCCAGTGAGCGGCAGTCCTGTGGGCGGAAATGCCTTGATGATGCCAGAGGTCAAAGGAGAATGGGCAGACTGGTTCGAGCTGATAGAAAGGCAACAGTGACTCAAATAGCCACCCGTTACAACCAAGGTAGGCAGAAGAGCATCTCTGAACGCACAGTACGGCGAACTTTGAGCAGATGGGCTACAGCAGCAGAAGACCACACCGGGTGCCACTCCTTTCAGCTAAGAACAGGAAACTGAGGCTCCAATTTGCCCAAGCTCATCGAAATTGGACAGCAGAAGATTGGAAAAACGTTGCCTCGTCTGATGAGTCTCGATTTCTGCTGCTACATTCGGATGGTAGGGTCAGAATTTGGCGTCAACAACATGAAAGCATGGATCCATCCTGCCTTGTATCAACGGTTCAGGCTGGTGGTGGTGGTGTCATGATGTGGGGAATATTTTCTTGGCACTCTTTGGGCCCCTTGGTACCAATTGAGCATCGTTGCAACGCCACAGCCTACCTGAGTATTGTTGCTGACCATGTCCATCCCTTTATGACCACAATGTACCCAACAATTGATGGATACATTCAGAAGGATAAAGAGCCATGTCATAAAGATTGAATCATATCAGACTGGATTCTTGAACATGACAATGAGTTCACTGTACTCAAATGGCCTCCACAGTCACCAGATCTCAATCCAATAGAGCATCTTTGGGATGTGGTGGAACGGGAAATTACCATCATGGATGTGCAGCCGACAAATCTGCGGCAACTGTGTGATGTCATCATGTCAATATGGACCAAAATCTCTGAGGAATGCTTCCAGCACCTTGTTGAATCTATGCCACGAAGAATTGAGGCAGTTCTGAAGGCAAAAGGGGGTCCAACCCGTTACTAGCATGGTGTACCTAATAAAGTGGCCGGTGAGTGTAGATGTACTGTCTGGGTGGCAGGTTCATCCACTTTTCATGTAAACCACCCCCTATTATGAAACATGGCTGGACCATTGTAAACTTGGCACTTCTCACTGTTTGTTTCACCCATACACCCTAACAGATTGTAAGCTCTCGCGAGCAGGGCCCTCACACCTTGTATCTCATCTGTAAGTACTTTTAATGTGTAATGTCTGAACGTTTACCCTCGAATTTGTAAAGTGCTGCGGAATATGTTGGCGCTATGTAAATAAAGATTATTATTATTATTATAATATAAGAAAGGCATTAAGTTGTTCAGGATTCATTTGCACTTGGCCTTATTGACTTTCTTGATTGCCTGACAATGCATTTTTTAGATGCTTTTATAACCTTTTGTAGCCCAATGGGCATCAACAACTCTTCTTCTGAGGTCTTCAAAAATCTCCTTTGTTTATGCCATGATATACTTCTGCAAAAATGTGAAGGTCAGATTCTGTTCTTTAAATAAAACAAGTGGTCCACTCATACCTGCTTGTTATCCCATTGATAAAAACAACTGACTTCAACTTCAAATTATCTGGTAATATGAAGGGCCCACATACTTTTGTCGCTCACACATATTTGATATTCAGTCATTTATCTCAATAAATGAATGACCAAGTCTACTTGATAATTAAATTTGGTTCTCTTTATTTACTTTTAGGACTTGTGTTAACAATTGATGTACTTTAAGGTCAAATTTATGCAGAAATGCAGGAAATTTTGAAAAGTTAACAAACTTTCAAACACGACTGTATCTTTATATCGTCTCAGTACATTTACTCCAATATAAATCTGGTGGACTTTAAACCTTTCTCATTCGAAAACCTTAGCCAAAGACTTACAACCCTCATTACACAGCACAACAAAGATTTTGCTACTAAGAGTAAAATATGTATTTCATACCAAATATACTGACTCCAAATCTGATCTTAGATTTTGTTTGGCACGTCTAGATTTTAAGTTATACAATAAAAGGAATTGCGTATAATAAAGCATTTCCTAAGATTTTCCTAACCAAAATGCCTGCCAGCTTGGACATGTTTGCTAACAGATCTGTCAACTGATGTCATCAGAAGCTACTGTATGTAAGGACAGCTGGCTGAGTTTCATAAAATACTCTTAGATAGCTATTGCAGTAGACTTTTTAGACTTGAGAACTGAATAGGTGTAAATGTGTTAACAATCCAGACAATTTCTGCAACATCTGCGGAAAATATATTATGTGTGATCAAGGCAAGACAATGACCAAGAGAGTAAGTCTGGCTCACAAACATTATTTCAGATGTCAAATCAGGGATCAGGATAAAAGCTGGGCACCTCATGTATTTTGCACCATGTACTACTCTGTTATAAGGAAGTAATTCAGTGGTAAAAGGAAAGGAATGCCTCTTGCAGTGCCGACGGTGTGTTTGGTTTTTCAGAGAAATCATTATTTTGACTGTTATTTCTGCATGACTAACATTGTTGGATATTCAAAAAAAAACAAAAAAAAACAAGTCACATATTTTGTATCCTGACTGTGATTCAGCTCTTAAGCCATAAAAGCATGATGCAGAGAATCCAGTGCCTGGTCCTCCCGCTGCAGATACTTTCGCTGAAACTGATCATGATGAACACAGGTTTTAATGAAGAAGAGTGCCAGGAGGGTAAGCTTCACTTACTAAACCAATCAGATTTAGATGATATGTCATTATCTAGAAAAAGTCAGAACTCTTAGCCTCTGGACTTCAAGAATGAAATTTGCTGCAAGGGGGCACCTTAATTTCACACTTTTGTAATTGTTACGCAAAGTTGTGAAGCAAAGTTTGTGCACAACTTTCTTGGGAACTAATGTGCAGAGATCTATGCTGAATTAATTGAGAAAATGCTTAAAGCATATGAACAACTTGCAGAAGATCTCTTAAAATACACTTCTTATATTCATATATTGACTTTTTTCCACCCAATTTCAGAATGTCAGTGACAAACATGGAGAGAGATTCCATAAATGAATATCTACAATGGAGACTTGATATCGTAACCCCAACATAATGGGCAATTACTACTGGCTTTTGTAATGGGCCACAACAGATACTTACAAGCGTAAGAGCAAGTGCATGAAGCACTTCTAGCAACATTATGGGGAGTTTAAAGAGTGAACTCCTAAATTTGGAATAGATATAATATATAAACAGTGGGAGACAAAAGTATTTAGTCAGCCATCAATTGTGCAAGTTCTCCCACTTAAAAAGAAGAGAGAGAGGCCTGTAATTGACATCATAGGTAGACTTCAACTATGAGAGACAAAATGAGAAAACAATTCCCGAAACTCACATTGTCTGATTTGGAAATAATTTTTTTGCAAATTATGGTGGAAAATAAGTATCTGGTCAATAACAAATGTTCATCTCAATTCTTTGTTATATATCCTTTGTTGGCAATGACAGAGGTCAAATGTTTTCTGTAAGTCTTCACAAGGTTGGCACACACTGTTGCTGGTATGTTGGCCCATTCCTCCATGGAGATCTCCTCTAGAGCAGTGATGTTTTGGGGCTGTCGCTGAACAACATAGACTTTCAACTCCCTCCAAAGGTTTTCTATGGGGTTGAGATCTGAAGACTGACTAGGCCACTCCAGGACCTTGAAATGCTTCTGACTTATTTTTTTTTTTATATCCAACAATGTTAGTCATGCAGAAGTAACAGTCGAAATAATGATTTCTCTGAAAAACCAAACACACCATCGGCACTGCAAAAGGCCTTCCTTTCCTTTTACCATTGAACCACTGCATTAGTATATGGTGCAGCATACATGAGGTGCACAGCTTTTATCCTGATCCCTAATTTGACATCAGAAATAATGTTTGTAAGCTAGACTTACACTCTCTATATATACTATGAGCCTAGTTGATCTAATGTTTCTTTAACTTTTTACACATTATAAAAGCAATATAGATCACATAATTGGGATTAATAACTTCAGTATGAGGGTGCTCTAGTTTATAGTGTGCCACTGTTATTGGAATATGTATGTATACTACAGCCGCACCAGTGTTGCACCTATGTTCATTTTTTTCAAAAATGTTTTTTGGATGTGCATAACCATATATTGTTTCTATTTTGAGTTTGGAGAAGTGGCTGCCTCCATTTTGATTTTTTGCACTCCACCCACCTTGACAGGCTTTTTAATCAGTGCAGTGTAACTTGTAAGCTGGTTCCTTCATTCCCTGGATTATGGAGGTCTGAATAGGACCCAAATGAGAGGTATCAATAGTGTAGGACCACCTGCCTTGAGGTCCCGTTGAAGTTCAGGGGTGACTTAAACAGTTTTGATTAAAAGTGTGAACTGAGAACCTCCAAAAACTTTTCTTGTATCCTAGTTAGCAGAAATGCTTTTTTCAAAATTCCTATGTCTCCTTTGATAGTGCTCTAGTTTATAGTGTGCCACTGTTATTGGAATATCTATGTAAAATCTTGTCTGAAGCCAACACTGCGGGAAGATATAGATACAGGGAATGAGCATTTGGAGTCATTATGGGTAGATAGACATGGGGTAATAACAAAAATAAAATTCTACTAGAGGTCTGCTATAGGCCCCCAAATACAGTAGAACCCATGGAAGATGTACTCCTCAAACAAGTAGATGTAATGTAAAGTAGAGTAATGACGTTGTTATTATGGGCGTCTTTGATAGAGATGAGCGAGCAGTAAAAAATTCGAGTTCGGGCTGAACCTCGAATTTTGAGAAATTCGAGGCGAACGCTGAACCCCATTAAAGTCAATGGGAGATGATGTTCAGGTTAATTTTTATACTAACACAGGTGAGGAGAAGCCGCAATTACCTTCCATAAGAGTAAAATGGATACATGGTACAACTTAGTGAAGACAATTTGGCTCTAGGAGTCACAGAAAAAAATTCACAGGCTAAAATAATTAATTCCTTTCAGTGGCTAGCTGAAAAGATGAGGACTGTGTAGCTATAAGAGTTGCAGCGGTAGCAGCTGCTATGGGGTCCCTTTGACACATAAGAAGACGCCGTTATTGGAAATGACACATGGTAACTGGCAGGAACCCACTATCGCTTTTTTCACCAGGGCCCAAGAACATGTCATGTATGTGGTGGCAGCAAGAACATCCCAACGGGGTACATAGAGGTTCAGCTGGCAGGGCAGTAGTTATAGGGGTGCAATGGTAGCCAGGGCTGCCATTATTCATCTAGTTACCGTTCCAGGGCCCCATGAAGCTAAATCAGATGGGGCTCCCACCCATTACTAGTTCCTATTTTTAACATATCACTGGGCCCCTTTTTAATTAGGGCCTCTGACAGGAGTTCTGCCCTATTGGCACCCCTGGCACCCCTTTTACAGTAGACTGACCCCACAACCAGTAAAAAATGACCTTTTGGACACTCAGAATAAAATTTGCAAGAAGAAATGAGTATTTGAAATAAGATTTTTTTCAATAGGACCTTTACTATTGGTGTCTTTTACAGTAGCCTGACCCCAAAACCCCCAAAATGACCTTTTTTGGCACTCTATCAAATTTTAAAGACAAAATTAGGATTTGAAATAACATTTCTTACAAGAAGGAAATTTGCTAATGGTGTCTTCTGCAGTAGCTGGACCCCAAAAACTTCAAAAATGAACTCTTGGGCACTCAGAATAAAGATGGGAAATATTCATCCAACAACATAAAAATCCCTAATTATTGCTGTCTATGATTTCCTAAGCTTGCTTCGGCACCCCCCCCCCCCCTCTCCCAACTAATCTAACTTGCTGCTACCGCCAGGGGTGCCAATGGGGCAGTAGTCCTGTCAGGGCCCTAATCAAAAAGCGGCCCACAAATATGTTAAAAAGCAAGAACTATTAATGGGTGGGGGTCCATTTGATTTGGCTTCATGGGGCCCAGAAATGCTTAATAAATGACTTATGGCAGACAGGCTGATGACTGACTGATGTTAATAGATGAATGATGGAATGTGTATTTCACATTGTGAAGAAAACTACAGTTTACTAGTCGGTGACATCAGCAACCGGGGCAACAAAATCTTCATAGATCCACACTTGATTCATTTTCATGAATGCAAACGATCCACATTCTCAGGAGAATGACGGATATGTTTGTCAGTTATCACCCCGCCAGCTATGCTGAATGTGCGTTCCGAGATAATGCTGGCTGCTGGGCAGGATAAAACTTCTATGGTGTGTTAAGCAAGCCATTCATTCAGTTTGGACACCCAGAAGTCGATTGGGTCCATACCAAGTACAATAACATCGGAGTTGAGCCACAGGTAGTCATGTACCATGATCTTAAGGCAGTCTCTGTTTGTCTGAATGCTGCCCTGCCCTACAGGCGTTGGTGAGGTGGTAAAAAAAACGATTGCCACATGCCACCCAGTAGGCTACTGCCACACTGCCTGCTGCTGCTGCGGCTACTTGCCATTCTACTGCTGGCACATTGCTGATGTTGTTCCACCATGACGTTAGAATGTGAAGAAGATGCAACAGATGTCTCGTGTTGGTCAATGAGCACTGTCTAAAATTCCTGCATTCTACTGTCAATTCATGTGGGTGGAAGGAAATTGCTGACTTTAGATTTGAAACGTGGATCAAGGAGGGTGGCCAACCGGTAGCCGCTCTTCATTTTGATTGCCTTGATGTGTGGGTCATGTTGCAGGTACTGTAGCATCCAAGCATTCATGTGTGAGATGTTGCCAGGATCTCCCAAGCCTCGGGGGCGAGGGGCACTAACCAGATCTTCCTCCTCTTCTTCCTCCTCCTCCTCCTGAAATCTGTGCCAACCTCTTACCACCGAAGGGAAATCAGTATCATTGGTGTCCACCCCTGCCTCATCATCCTCTTCCATTCCCTCATCCTGAGCATCACCAGAGCCCTGACAAGGCTCATGCACTCTACTCTTTGAGCAGAAGTGCCATCCTGCACCAGCCCTGGACCTTGAAGAAGACCTATAAATTTGGGAAACAGTCGGGCCTTCTACATCCTCTGGCGAGTAAGGCTCTGTGTCCGCATCTGTGTCTGCCTCCTCCTCCATCACTGCTGGGACCTGCTGCCGCAGAGTGTCTAACACTTGTTCTAGTAAAAATATGACTTCAATGGTCATGCTGACAATGCCATTGTCCTGACTGACCATTTTGGTGGCGTCTTCAAAAGTGGCAAGGATGGTGAAGAGATCCTTCACCTGCCTCCACTCTCTATGGCTCAACACCCTGAGGTCCGCACCACTGCTTGTCAGGCCATGTGCCACTTCATACTGGCATTACGCTGCTGCCACAATCGCTGGAGCATGTGGAGGGTGGAATTCCAGCATGTTGCCACGTCAACTATGAGACAGTTGATGGGAAGGCCAAGATGACGCTGCAGCGCAGCCAGTCGGACCGAAGCAGGATGCAAGTGCAGGAAGTATGAGCTCAGCAGACAGTCAAGACCTCGGTAGCACTTTAGAAATTTCTGCACAACCAGGTTCATGACGTGTGCCAGGCAAGGGATGTGCACAAGTCTACCGATCTTAAGGGCAGCAAGGAAATTTTTTCCGTTGTCGCACACCACCTTGCCTTGCGCCAGGTTCTTAGCACCCAGCCACTGGTTGGTTTCATTGCACAGAGCCGACCACAGCTCTTGACCTGTGTGTTGATGGTCTCCAAGACAGATTAATTTCAGAACAGCCTTGTTTCTCTTGGTATGTGATGCTACCCATGGAGCTTGGGGATCTTGAACCTGCACCATCCCAGCAGTGTGGAAGAGTGTCTGTCGAGCCTGAGACCCACCATCATCACCAGAGACACTGTCATTCACCCAACTCACCCAGTGAGCAGTCAGTGTAACGCCCTTGACCATGCTTACTAGTCCATGTGTCTGTAGTCAGATGGACTTTGCTGGACACAGATGCAGCCAACGTGCTGGAGATTTTTTCGGACACATGGCTGGCCAGGGCAGGGACGGCTTTTCGGGAAAAGAAATGCCTGCTCGGCATTTGGTATTGGGGCATGCCAGTGCCATAATGTGGCGGAACCCATCTGTGTTCACCAGTCGGAAAGGCAACATTTCCAAGGCCCACAGCCTGGCAATGCCAACATTCAGGCTTATGGCTTTAGGATGGTTGGGGTGAAAGCATTTCTTCTGCTCCCACACCTGGTACACAGAAGGCTGGCTGCTAGACTGGCTTCTGTATGGCGTGCAGGTCAAACTGGTGGATGGAGAAGGGGTAGTGGTGTCTCTGGAGTGGTGGTAATCGGGTGACAGTGTCTGGCACTGGAGCTGGTGCTTGCTCATGCCGCTCTGGGACATGGGCAGCAGAGGACCACTTTGTCTTGGAAGTGGTGGAGGAGGAGGAGGAGACAGAGGATGTCACAGTGGTTGGAAGCCCAGGACCTGTGTGGCCTTTTTTTCTCCAAGTAATTCCTCCACATCAATTCATGCTTTAGATGCATGTGCCTATTCATGTTTGTGGTGGTTAAACTCTTTAGATTCTTTCCTCTACTGACGCGTTGACGGCAAATCCGGCATATGACGTCGGTCGGCGAATCTGAGGCTTGATCGAAAAAGGCCCAGGCTTCACAGGTCCTGGACCTCTTCAATGGTGAAAAGCTAGCAGCATTGTTTCCGCTGGCCATGGCTAGTGGGTTAATGTCAGTGGACTTGTGCGACCACCCTCTCCCTTTCTGAGGCCGCACCCACACTGACACTACCCCACCATCTTCCTCCTCCTCCACTAAAGAGGCGCTTGCAAGCAAATGCTGCTGAAAAGACCACGTTGGATCCGGAATGTCATTATCAACATCATCATAACAGGTTATTTCCTCGTCTCCAACCTGAAGCTGCAGGCTTGAAGCCACAGGCACTGCAAGGCGTTGCTGACTGCTCAGGATTTCTGTCGACTGACCAGCTTCCTTCTCCTCTGACGGCAACAGCGATTGGGCATCAGAGCAGACAAAATTATCCTCTTTGGCCTCTTGATATTGTGAAATGCCTTCTGACCCCAACCGCATTGTGTCATCAAAGAGCACTTCAGAACATGGATTATCCACAGTGGTCTGTACATTGGTTGACATTTGGGCCGTGTTTACTTCAGGTTGGACTGATGATAACGATGATGATGATGACAAAATTTGTGGCCGTGACTGAGAGGACGAGGAGGTGAAACCACTGGATGCAGGTTCTGTTAACCACTGAAGAACAGATTGGTGACGCTCTTCAGTACTGAAATTCACAGGGAAATGACCAACCGATGACAGGCCTGACGGTCCTTCAACTGACGATGTGCTCACTTGTGTGTTGTCCGGAGCACTGGAAGGAGCGCCTTGTCTCGTACATCTAGCTCCACGTGCTACCTCCTTTTTTGCTCGCTTACCACCTCTAGTTCACTCCATGTTCAGAAAGATAAGTATTAAAAAGGTCTAGAAGATTTGTTCACGGTCTCTAATTGAAGAAATGAACTGCAAAGACAGCAAATCACAATTGTTCTTAAATCCCTATAATTTCCAACTGGCAACTAGGATTAGAAACAGAATTGTTTCTATTGAATATCTGTGAAATGCTGTCTTATGGAAGAACTGTAACACCAAATCAACAGATGTCTTCCTTTTTTCCTTGCAATTTTAAACTGCCAAGAAGGACTAGCAATAGACTTTTTTCTACGGAATAGCTCAGAAATGTGGTCTTTTCTGACAACTGACAACCAGGAGTAGAAATAGAATTTTTTCTACGGAATATGTATGAAATTAGGTGTTGTGGAATAACTCTGACAACCAATCAACAGTGTTCTTCCTTCTGTCCTTGTAATCTACAACTGCCAAGTAGGACTAGCAATAGACTTTTTTCTATGGAATAGCTCAGAAATGTGGTCTTTTCCAACAACTGACAACCAGGAGTAGAAATAGAATTGTATCTCTATGGAATAGCTCAGAAATGTGGACTTTTCCAAAAACTGACAACTAGGAGTATAAATAGAATTTTTTCTACAGAATATCTATGAAATTAGATGTTGTGGAATAGCTCTGACAACCAATCAACAGCGTTCTTCCTTCTGTCCTCGTAATTTAAATTGCCAAGTAGGACTAGCAATAGACTTTTTTCTACGGAATAGCTCAGAAATGTGGTCTTTTCCAACAACTGACAACCAGGAGTAGAAATAGAATTTTATCTCTATGGAATAGCTCAGAAATGTGGACTTTTACTAAAACTGACAACTAGGAGTATAAATAGAATTTTTTCTACAGAATATCTATGAAATTAGGTGTTGTGGAATAGCTCTGACAACCAATCAACAGTGTTCTTCTTTCTGTCCTTGTAATTTAAAACTGCCAAATAGGACTAGCAACAGACTTTTTTTTATACGAAATAGGATTTTTTCTATGGAATAACTGAGAAATTGGGTCTTTTGGAAGAACAGTGTCTTTTACCCCGGCTGTCTCCGCAAAAAACTGTAGCATGCAAATTTGGGGCAAAGAATTTTTTCTGAAAAAAATCTGTGTATCACAGCTATTTCTGTTTAGGGCTGATTTCATAACAGTGTCCTGGAAACTGGCTGTCCATATTACACTGCAGCACGGACAATGTGGCCACGGAATGACATATTCTGCAATAAACCTCTATTTACAAGTGATTTCTTTTGAGAGATTTCCGTAACGGTGTCTGATGCACAAGCTGCCCCCAGAACCAAGCTGCCCCCCCCCCTCCTCAGAAACTGCAGCAAGCAAGTTTTGGGCAATACAAAGATACAGTATGCAGCTGTATCCAAATCTCTGACTAATACTATCTAGAATTTGCTAATCTTGCTGTACCCCTACCCTAACTAATCTATCTAGTAGGTTTCCATTTCTAAAATCGCTGGAAAATGAAGTCCTTGCCTGCTTTGAAAAAGGCTGTGCAGAGAGAGATCAATGTGTTTTGTTCACTGTAATCACTATGGCATCCAACAGGAAGTGCAGTGACATAGATAAATAAAACAGGGTCATGTGATTTTAGCAGCCAATGAGATCCCTACACCCCCACTGGTGACGTTTTTGACCCCACTCTGTGCCCTGCTCTGAATGGCTGGCTTCCAAAAGTACAGGAAGCTGCAAAAATAGCGCGATCTGTCTCCACGATCGCTATTTTTTTTATCAGATTTTAAGGAAATAAATCAGATTGAATTGAGATCACGGAAAACATCAAAATCGGCTCAATTTCAACTTTTCTCGAATAAATCGCTCATCTCTAGTGCTGATGAGTGAAGCAGAAAAGTTTTCTACACCTACCAGCACCTGGCTGAATTTATATTCAGTTGTGTCCATGTCATCTTAAAACTGACATAACCAGGCTGGGAACCCACTTCTCATAGGTTCTTTAAAAAAAAAAAAAAAAAAAAAAAAAGGTTTAGAAGAATAGGCGAGAATAGCCCTTAATTTAAAGTTTATATTACCTGCTGCACCATGTTTATAGTCACAGCTTATAGTTCATATATTTTAATCCGGATAAAAATCCAATTGTAAATGCTTGTACTGTAGACGGGCCCTTAGGCTAAATTTCTGTGAAATCTGAAATGGCTTGATCTTGTGCCTTGTAGTGCACTTCAGTCAATGTACCATAAAATGTAAATCATTCAAAAACTAATATCAAAAAAATAAAATAAATAAAAAGTAGTTAACAGGCTGGACAAAGTGGCTCAAAATACCTCTGCATACATCATACAAAGACAGCAATCTATGCATTGACCTGACCTTACATGTAAGTAAATGGAATTTTAGAAAATGTAAAGAAACTCGCTTATATGTATAATTTGTAATACCATACAGCAAACAAGCTCTAGAGGATCTAGACAGCTCATAATAGAGGGAGACAAATTGCAAGATCCTTGAGAAAAACATCAACTTCAGTAAAATACGTCCCTAGAACATCTATACCTTGGAGACCTGGTTGTAAGATTGTGATATAACTGTGCTAGCTAAACAAACATTGAGAATACAAATTGTATATAAACAGATCTTTGCCTTATGCACCATTTTTCAAAACTGAATAATTGAACATACAGTATTTATATACAGTAGGGATTTTTATTCTGGATTTGATAAAATTAAAGCCATGTCTGGAAATCTAGTACACAATGCATTGCAATACACAAAAAGACATGAAAATTGACCTGAAAATAATTTTAGTGGAGTTAATGAACTAATTTCCAAAACTATACATTTCCCAAACTCCTTTGACACAGTTCAGACATTGACATAATTTCGAATTTATATGACATTTAACAGTAAGAGTAATTAATATCAGTGGCACTGTCATAAAATTTGCAGGACCTATACTCTCTAGGTGGAACCAAAGAGGTTGGAATTGACTATGGATTGTTGTATCCCCCTTACCTAGACATGGTAAGTGATGGTTGAAGTTCAAGCACTGCTGGGCATCAGTAAGAAAGCAAAATTATTTTTGGCTTGATTCTACCATTAGGCCATGTTCACACGGCTTATTTTGGGACGGATTTCAGTCCGTAATTCACACCGTACTGCTCGATTTACGGCTGAAATCCGTACCATTCATTACGGTAATCCACAGTTCTCATTGAGAACTATGGATTACGGCTCCTCGCCGTATTGTGCAAGCGGGGAGAGAAGTGAAATGCTACTTATTCACAGAGTATCCGCGCCGTGGATAATGCATGTCTATGACTACCGGCCCCCCGTCCTGCAATTAAGCCGTGTGAACATGGCCTTAGAGGCTATATGAGTTTATTGTATTCAACACAATGCTAAAAATCTAAACTTTTAATGTTAGTTGATTCTTTGTATTCATGGCCCACTGTTTGGACAAACTTTGTACATGCGTTATATATAGAAATAACTGAATGTTTGAATTAGTAGTCACAGAGATAGGACCATACTCACAGCACAATGGCAGGACATAAAGAAAAACCCCAAAAAACTGTAGACAACAATAAAAGCCTCCCTGCTTCTTGAGAGAAGTTGCACAGGTGCATAATACGAATGATCTATGGCTCTCACAACTATTTATTTTGGGGGCTTTTCCTCAGTGCATGCACATTGGATAAGAACCAGTTCACATCAGTAGAAAACACAGACACAAAGCCAAATTTACAGCTCAATGGCTGGGCAATGACCTATTCCCATTAAGAGGCCATGTAAACCCTTGTAGTACATGGAAGGAATTTAACAGATGCAGCTTACTAAGGAACATTTCTTTACACACCCATCCACTAGGTGGGCAACAGCCTTGTAAAACACTGCACATTGGATAAGTACCAGTTCTAAAGCCAGAGTGCCATATAGGGACGATTGCTAAAATGCAAAAATACTGCTGAACAACCACTCAAATGCCTATTATCCATGAGGGGGGTGTATGCTAACACTACAATTGTACATACATAAATACTGTAATTCACTGTTTGTCAGTATATTTACATCTGAGCAATCTTGCCTTTCTGCATACTGGTGTGAACTGGCTTTTATCCTATGGGCAGTTATGTACTAAGCAATCACTCCCCTCATGGATGGGTTTGTGAACGATTATTCATCAGTTTGTAGCAACTCTGCAACATTTATTGCTGCCTACTGGGAATGTTTTTGTCCTGCCACTGTGCTGTGGGTGTGGTTGAGTGTCTGAATTTAATTAAATAATGTCCAATTTTTCTGTTGTTTTTTTTTTTGTAAATTCCGATCAGAGTTCTTTTTTCATTTCACAAATTGGTCTGGAAAGATGAAAGGCAAGCTCTGATTGGTTGCTATGGGCAACAAAGAAAGTCTTAAACAGTTTTCATGAATGAGACCCTAGGAGTGTAAAGAACTGTGAAAGATCCCCATACAGAGAGTGTGTAGAGCCCTCCTTCAAGTCATCTGAGAGGAACATGTGACAGAGAAATTGAAACAAAATGCTATGTTGTGTGTGTTAAAAGATGGTTTCTGTTGTGTAAGGTCCTATTTCTTAATGCTGTTGTGAAATGTGAACGTTAGAATTAACGTCTTATAGACACAGTCAGTTTTAACCTTCCTGACAGAGCCCCATTTTTAAATGTGTCACTTTATGTGAGAATAACTTTTGGGTACATTTATCTATCTGTGTGAATCAGAGACTGTTTTCTCTGAAAACAATAAGTTAAACATTTTGATCTATATATTCCTTGTTCAAAAAGTTACAAAATTTCTGTATATTCAGATATACAGTGACAGTGCATTTAGCGCTAATATACCCAAGGCTGTGCCTGCCTGCTTGCTCAACCATGAGCAGTCAGTGACAACTGGACAACAGTCCCTACTCTGAATATGTCTAATACAAAACAGACAGGACAGACAAGCACAATAGAAGAATAGTTAACAAGAATGGATCAAAAATAGGGAGGTGCAAACAGTACCAAGACAGAAACTAAATCAAAAGGTCATTAATCTAAAAGCCGCAAGCAGTAAACCAACACCCTGCACTAGTATAAGCTGAGGCTATAACCAAGAAGAGCCTGACTTCAGTAAGGATCTAAAATAGGAAGTCAGGGACCCGGTCCAGAGTGTGATCGGACCGGCTCCCTGACACCCAGAACACAGCCTAATAGGTGCAGACAGCTGTCACTCACACCTCGTTCAATTCCCCTGCCACTCAGCACAAAATAATCAGCAGCAGATGGGAGTGGTAGGAAACCTGTCAATCATAGTTAGCAGAATCTGGCAGAGCAGTGTTCATACTGAGGAAACAGCAAATACCCAAATCATGGCCAAAGGCACATCTTGCACCTTTTCTTCGGCTCAGTGCACACTGCGTTATTTTGAACAGATGACTGATCTGTTATGACAGAAGGGAGAACAGACACAATAACGTGTTCATTGACTCACATAGGTGGGCGGATGTGCAACATACGTTGACATAGTATCCGTTTTTACACTTTCCGTCAAATGTGCGTTTAATTTTAACAGGTGGAGGACATAGGGCGCTGCACTCTTTCAAGTTTAACCTCTTAACGACCCTGGACGTATGAGTACATCCCAGAGTCGCTAAGGGGCTTTGCAGGGGGATCGCTCTGTGATCCCACCAGACAGTCGCCGGGTGTTAGCGGCTAATTGCAGCTAGCACCCGGTGGTTACAGCGCGGGAGGGCGGCGTCACCCACCCCGCGCTGTCTAACCCATTAGACGCCGCAGCAAAGATAGTCGTGGAGTCTAAATGAATAAAAAGAGGTGCCGCGCACCATTCTTCACTTCGATCGGAGTCCCCGCAGATCCGATCACTGAACATGGCAGCAGGGAGCCTTGTGAAGGCCTCTGTTGTGCCATGTTTTGAATTTCCCCACTTCCGGCGCCAGGCAGGAAGTGGGGAAACCGCCATCTTGGTACACGTTAATGCATTTTCTATGCAATGCATTAAGCTGTATTAACAATCGCGTCCCCTTGTGGTAAAGCACCCTAGGGGGACTCAATGTTAAAGTAAAAATAAATAAATAAAGTTTTAAAGTGTAAAAAAATTGTATTAAAAGTTCAAATCACCTCCCTTTCCCCATTTTACAAATAAAAAATAAAGTAATAAAAAAGTTACACATATTTGGTATCGCCGTGTCCAAAAAAGTCCGATCTATGAAAATATACCATCATTTATCCTGTACGCTGAGCACTGTAGAAGAAAAAAATTCCAAACGCCAAAATTGCGGTTTATTGGTCATTTCAAGTCCCATAAAAATTGGAATAAAAGTAATCAAAAAAGTTGCTTGCATTCCAAACTGCTAGCAATAAAAAGTACACTTCAGCCCCTCCAAAAATACGTTTTTTTTTTTCACAATTTGTCCCACTTGGAATTTTTTTGCGGTTTCTCAGTATATTCTATAGTACAGTGAATAACACCAGTAGAAAGAACATATTGTCCTGCAAAATAAAAGCCCTCATAGGTCTATGTAGGTGGAAAAATAAAAAAGTTATGGCTCCGGGATGGGGAGGAGGGAAAAGCGAACATGTCAACAAAAAAAGATGCAAGGTCCTTAAGGGGTTAAAAAAAAGTATACTTAATAGTATACATTTTTTTAAAACATATGTCAATGGAAAACATATTCTAGTGTATTTGCCTACTGCACGGTGAGCGCTGTTAAAAATAAAATTAAAATAACACTACTAGGATTGCGGTATTTTCTTCACCCTGCCCTCCAAGAAAAACAGATTTAAAATCGATCAAAAAGCCTTGTCCTCACAAAAATGATACCAATAAAAATGTCAACTCACCCCACAAAAAACAAGCCCCTACACATCTCTGTACACAGAAAAATAAATATTGTGTAAAAGTGGTAACACATAAAAAAATACAAATTGGGTATCGCTGTAGTCATATCGACCAGCTAAATGAAGCTAGCATGTCACTTATGCCACTGTTAAAATAGAAATAAAAAGCACTGCCATGATTGCTGTATTTTGTTCAAAACACCTCACAAAAACCTTAATAAAAAGTGATGCACCCCATAATGGTATCAATAAAAACGTCAACTCATCCCGCAAAAAAACAAGCCCATAATCAGCTACGCATACAGATAACTAAAAATGTTATGGCTGTCAGACTATGATAACATAAAAACGCATTTCTATTGTGTAAAAGTAATAAAACAGAAAAAACTATATAAAATTTATATCATTGCAATTGTAAAGACTGCATAGTAAAATTATGTCATTTATCCCATACGGTGTAAAACTGAAGCCCAAAAAAAACAATGGCGGAACTGCCACAGTGTTCTGCCACAGTATAATATATGGGGAGATTGCACAAATGCAAAAATACCAATAAGACAACCACTCACACACAAACTGTGGCTTTTCTGCATATTGTGTGAACAGGTCTCAATTTAATGTGCAGTCTAAGGAGCCGTTCACACGGCTTATTTCAGTGCGGATTGGCGCCGTACTGCGCGCCGGATTTGCGCTGCAGTACGCCGCCAATCCGTCGCAGTAATTACGGTAATTCACCGTTCTCATAGAGAACAGTGGATTCTGTCGCTCCTCCCAGCTCGCCGAATCCGCCGGGCGGGGAGAAACTGACATGCACATTATCCAGGCGCAATACGCGCCGTGGATAATGCAAGTCTATGGGGTCGGCGGGCAGCCCCCCCCCTGCCCCGCCCCCGCCCCTTATTCAAGCCGTAATTGCGAGCGCAATCCGGCTCGCAATTCCGGCTTGAATAAGCCGTGTGAACCGGGGCTAATTGTTCCCCTAGTGGTGGGGTGTGTGAGCTGCTTTTCAGCAATCAGCTGCACCTGTTTATCTTTCCCAAGTAGCATAGGGGCCTGTGTTGCCTTGTTTCTGTGTGTTTTTGAGTAATTAATGTCCCATTTTTTCTGTGTTTTTTCTGTAAATGGCCTTGTTTCTGTGTACTACTAATGTTACCTTAATATTTTGTAATATTAGCCTAATCTCAAGTTATGTATTTTACACTTACAGTGACTTATGGGTTTGTGAATCTTTCAGAATTTTTCAAATTTTCTGCATAGATTTGATCTCAGATTTATATGACAGTCTTAGAAGTAGATAAAAAAAAATGACTCAAATATTAGACTAGGTCATTTATTTATTAAGGAAAATGATCCAAAATCATATATCTGTGAGTAGTAAAGTATGTGAGCCTTTGCTTTCAGTTTCTGGTATGACCCCTTTATGCAGCAATAACTGATCTAAATATTTCAGCTACTTGTTGATTAGGCATGCACATCAGTTTGGAGAGATTTCAGCCTTTTCATCCATACAAAAGCACTTCAGTTCTGTTATGTTGGTGGGTTCCCTGCCACAATATTTCTCTTGATTTAGGTAAGGACTTTGACTCTAAAGCTTTAAATTTACTCTTCTTTAAAAATTCTTTGCTAGAATGACTTGTATGCTTGGGATTGTTGTCTTGCTCCATGACCCACATTCTCTTGAGATTTATCCCACGGACAAATGTCCTAATGTTTTTTGCATGGTATTTTTCATAATCCATTACTTCAGGAGTGTCAAACTGCGGCCCTCCAGCTGTTGGGAAACTACAACTCCCATCATGCCCAGTGTTATAGATTATATAAATGCATGATGGGAGTTGTAGTTTCCCAACAGCTGGAGGGCCGCAGTTTGACACCGGTGCATTACTTCATCAATGATAGCATGCCGTCCTGGCTCAGATGCAACAAAACAGGCCCAAACCGTGACATTGCCCCACCGTGTCACAAATAAAACATAATGCTTCTCATGTAAACCAAAAAGCTCTATTTTGGTCTCATCTGTCCACAAACACTTTTTTCCAATAGCCTTCTGGCTTGTCCAGGTGATCTTCAGCAAACTGCAGAATGGCAGCATTTTTTTGGGGGGCGAAGCAGATGCTTTTTCGTAGTAATCCCCCTTTAACCACTCACAGGTAGGTGTATAAGCGACAAAGTCTAAATTTTTCGCCTCATTTGTTTTATTTTGTTCTCATGATTGACTTTCTGGACTTGTGTGAACATCTGATGTAGTTTTAGGTAAATTTTATGTAGAAGTGCTTGAGCAATCTCCCCTGTATGCTATGATGGCTTTTCTGCATACTGTGTCAAATGGTTTTTATTTAATGCGCAGCCATGTAATAAGCAATTGCCCCTCTCATGGAAGTTGTGTGAACAATTGTTCATCAGTATTCTGCACCTCTGCAACTTTTCCCATGTAGGACTGGGGCTTTATTGCTTCCTAGTGGGAATGTTTTTTTGTCCTGTCATTGTGCTGTAAATATGGTCACATGTCTGTGATTTTAAGCTTTTTAATTTTTCCCTTATTTACATGCCTTCACTCTATAACATACATACTATGCTTGTGTGTTGATTAGTCCAATGTATGCGCAGTTTGGTATTTTTATTGCATCTTGGTTGCTTCTTATGAGTAGTATTATTTTTAAAAACGCAGTTGTCCCGTTTGGTTATTCTTCCTGGATTAATAAAAAATACACAGAGAGATAACACCAACACACTTTACTTGAAAATAAGTCCACTAATGAGCTAAAGCATTATACTTGTCAAAGCATGGATGAATAAATGTATACTTTTGTAATTAAAATGATGCAGCATCTTCCTTTTTGACACAGTACAGTGACATTACATTTATCTATAGATGTCCATAGTTGTCCTCTTTTCAGTCCTACAGATAAACACAAGGTTAATTACATTTCCCACCACCCCGCAAGTTAAAAGGTAAAAATATGTAAACTAAAAAAAGTGTACTCAATACTAGCGTTGAGCGATTACGTTGGCTATCGACATCGGGTGATAATCGATAGTTGGCCACCATCGATAAGGTTTTTCGATAGTCGATAGTCGATCATCTCCGATGACCATTAAAGTCTATGGGAGAACAACAACACCTTCATTCTTACACCCAACAGGGCGGGAGAAGCGGGAATTAACAGCCACAACAGTCAAATGGATACCGCTACATCTTAGCACAACAACATAGCTATAAAAGCCACAGAAAAAAGTCCAACCATTCACCAAACCCTGTCTTGTACCACAGCTGACCCCTTAAACCTGCACACCCACAAATAAAAAAGTGCCAGAAGGGAGTATTTTTGAAACCACATTTTACTTGAACTGGACATTGAATATCCTGTCCTGGAACGCAGCATGACCCTAAAAACCTGCATGACCCCCCAGATTAAAAAATGCTGGAAGAAAGTGTCTTTGAACCACCATTTTAGTTGAACTGGACATGACAAACCCTGTCCGGACCGCAGCATGACCCTTAAACCTGTCTGACCCACAGATTAAAAAGTGCCGGAAAAAGGAGTCTTTCAACCACCATTTTTGTTTCACTGGACATTGACTAAACTGTCCTGGACCGCAGTATGACCATTAAAACCTGTCTGACCCCCAGATTAAAAAGTGCCGGAAAAGGAGTCTTTCAAACCCATTTTAGTTGAACTGGGCATTGTCTATACCCGTCCTGGACCGCAGATGACCATTAAACCCGTCTGACCCCAGATTAAAAAGTGCCGGAAAAAGGAGTCTTTCAAACCACCATTTTAGTTGAACTGGACATTGACTATACCTGTCCCCCCCGTGCCACAGCATGACCCAGGGCCGGAGTTACAGTGGGTGCGGTGAAAGACCAGGCTGGCGTCGTCCTCTATTAACACGCAGGTTAAAATGCCCTTTATGACGCAGCAACGAAAACTGTCGTGCTGAAGCAGAGTGCGGAAGCGGAAGTGTGAGAACTCCAGCCTTCCTCAGTACACAGTCAAGACCTGGGTAGCGCTTGCCCCTCCGTATGAGTGCGGACAAATTGAGCTTCACTTGGAAATACTGGTGGTTAACGCTCCTGTTACACCCAGGTGCCCTTTTTCTTGGCATTCTTTTTTTCATTTTACTCAACGTGCTGGAGGAAAAAGGTCTCTGTACTTTGTTCTCTGTCCGTGCTCCATACTCCATGTCCTCTGAATAACCTACATCTGGGCAAGTTTTCCCGTACCCCTTGTACAATTCAGAGGAATTTTTTAACAGCAAGTTTTGTACATGCAAAGTTTTTAGTACTTTAATTCTAGAAAACACATTTTAAAATA
>JAODAL010042098.1:0-35200 GCA_025379985.1 Phyllomedusa bahiana | reverse complement strand
GCCTGATACGGGAGTGCGGCTGATAGGGAGCGCGCCGATACTGGAGCGCGCCTGAATGGAGTGCGGCTGATACTGGTGGGCTGATACTGGGGCGCCCTGATACTGGAGGCGGCTGATACTGGAGCGTCTGATCTGGAGCGCGCCTGATACTGGAGCGCGCCTGATAATGGAGCGCACCTGCTATTGGAGCGCGCCTGATACTGGAGAGCGACTGATACTGGAGTGCACCTGATACTGGAGTGCGAATGATACTGGAGTGAGCCTGATACTGGAGTGTGCCTGATACTGGAGTGCACCTGATACTGGAGCGCGGCTGATACTGGAGCGCGCCAGATACTGGAGTGTGCCTGATACTGGAGCGCGCCTGATACTGGAGCGCGCCTGATACTGGAGCACGCCTGGTTACAATTAGAGCGACCGTTCATACATGTTGCCCTTTGTGCGTCTTGGTGAATGAATGAATGAATGGGGCGAGTGGTAAATGGAGGTGTATGAGGTGACGCAGGAGGCGGAGCTTCACCCTGCAGCGCGTCGCGCCATCACCTCCGCATTCTCCCCTCATATAAAGGAAGACAGTAATCAAACAGCCCAATCCATAATCTGCAGCGTGACGACTCGCTGACCTCCGCCCGCGCGCAGTCTCCCTGCCTCGCGGCGCTTTCATCCCAGAAGTAATAGCAGCCGGTTCTATTTTCTTAAAAGTTCATTGTGGGGAAATACGGACGACTCAGAAGCTAAACAAATCCCAGCAATAATGGAAATGTAGCATGAAATTACTTCTGTAAACAAGAGGCATTCATTATTCCAACATTTTTCATAAAAGACGAGGCAGATGAGGGCGGCGGCGGCGGCGGGGGGGGGGGCTCAATCTTCCTGCGCCGTGCGCTCGTACATCACCGCGAGGTGGAGGAGGGGGGGGGTATAGAAGAAAATAGTAAAGATGGTGATTGCGACGTGGAATATGAACAATCAATGCCATTTTGTTCATTCCGTCGGGCGAACAGGCGGGCGGGAAGAATGATTACATCTGACGGCGAGAGACGGACGCGCGGTTTAATGCTGATTTGGCGAGTGAATACCCCCAAAGAGAAATGCAAATAATATCCTGCAATAACACGACAGCCCACTAATCATATTTACCAAGTATATTAAATCAGTCCATTGTCGCCGGCGCCGGCGCCCATTGGCTGCGGCGTTATTGTCAATGTAACCAGTCATGGCTTATGGGAGAATTTAAGTGCGGTGATATAAGGCGACTGCGAGGCTTATTATTACCGTAATATTACGCGCTTTATGTTTATTAAAACAATTTGTCATGCAGAGCAGGGACGGCGAGCGGGAACATTAAATTCTGCCGTATTCAACCTGGAGAAATGACTTACAATAAAATTAATGGGATGCAGGACAGAAGTGAAATTGTAACGAGCAAGAGCCGGTGCGCCCCGCGCCGTATAATTCGCCCCGCCGCAGCGTTGTAAGGGGTCACGCCATTAAACTTACATATTGGAAAGGAATAAGAATTCAGAGCTTCGAAAAGGGAAAGTTTATGAAGCAAAAGCCGGCACTTTTTATTTTTCAGCGGCTGCTGATACGTTTCTTTCAATTATTAAGAGGAATGCAGATTGGACGCTTAAATCACGGCGAGTTATTAAGAACCGCGGCGCGGAACGTCCCTTCACTTTCCAGGGAGTTGCAGTATATCCGAGACGCGAACGAGACAGGAACAGCTTCCAGCTCAGACCTCAGGGCAGGTTATTGGGAATTTTTGCATCGGTGGTGGTGGTGCAGGTCAAGGCAGCGCGGCCGGGGGACCGGGGCCACGCCCACCATTGAGGGGAGGAGCGGCATGACACGGCACGCTGGGCGTGGCAGGAGCGGGTGCGTGTCGCTGGCCGGAGCGCTGTAATGATTGCGCGGCTGCCGGGGGGGGAGGAAGTCCCGACCCCCCCACCCCCCCCCCCACCAGGCGCAGGGAGGGGGCGGTATTTAAGGCAGCATCTCTGCCGGGAAAGCATCAAGCGGCTGCACTCATTGTGAGGCAAGTGAGGAGCCGTGCTGCGCGCTGCGTTTAACCCCTAGCGGAAATACGAGCTGAAGAGGATAGATTAGATGGCGGATGGGGACCGCCAGTTTGTAAGGCGCGGCGGCTAGCCGCCATCCTAGGGGGGGCATGGATGCTGGACGCGGTTGCAGGCCGGTGTGTTAGCGGCACAGGGGGCCGCACGCACGGAATTCCGCCGGCCGCCAGCAGTAGCAGCCGCCGACGAAGGGCCAGGCCTCCGCAGCGCCTGAGCCCCTGATTAAACTCCGAGGGGCCCGTCGTAGACGGGGGAGCCATTTCTGGGGATCGCCCTGTGTCTTCGGGGCGGTCTTCTTCGGCACACGGGAAGGCATCCGAAGTGGGCCGGCCGGGCTATGCGGGGGACAGTGGGCCGGTTCACCAGTCCGGTGCAGGTCCAGCTGTGAACACTTCGTCGTGCGATCGGTCCGTTCGGTAGCGGTGGTCCCCTGCTGGCGATGCTCGGTTCAGGGGGGGTAAACGGCGTCGGAGGAGAAGTCGGGAGTCGCGGTGAGGACGAGGAGGAGTCGCGGGCCCAGGGGCGGCAGGCTGTCGGACCCGGCGGGTGGTCCGTCGAGGAGCATACTGGGACATCGGCGGAGGGTGTGGAGGTTCTTCGCCTCAAGACAACGCGGAATGCGCAGGTCGGCTCCCCTGTTTGGGGTTTGTCGGCCTTGGACCGGGCGGCCGGATACCAGCGGTGGATCGAGACTGCCGGAGGAGTCTATTGCGAACCCAGGGGAAACGGTCGGTGGGGTCCACAATGCCCCCACGCAGCCTGGTGTAGTAAATGTCTTTGTCGTGTTCGTTTCCCCGATTTTGCAGTCCCGGGTGGTAGTTGTAGGGAGCGCAGGGTTCACCAGGGTCAGGATTGCCGTGCGAGGGGCGAAGGGCAGCGGGGGATACCGGGGAGGGCGGGGGTTTTGGCCAGATGCGGTGAAGGGGTTATTGGAGCGTGGCATTTGCCTTATTGCAAGTGTGATTGGGGAGAAGGCGCCGGAAAATTGTTCGGCGCTGTTTTGTTACGATGGATGCGATTCTGGGAGGCCGTTCGGGCTTATGGGGGGTTGGCAAGTGGTTGCTCTATGTTGAGCTGTTTCGCCAACAACGTTAAGGCGAGTTCTCAGCCCGTCCATTCGGGTTGGGACCATAGGACATAGGCCTTTGGTTTGAAAGTCATGCAAGACGAAGTTCGGTTTCGCCCTTTCAGGGGGGGGCCGAGTGCGGCGGCAAAGGGGGTAATGGCGGGGTGCGGGGGAGTGGCCCAAGACTGTGTGGTCAGAATGGAGCTTGCTGGCAGTTCAATAGCGGCCAGTTGTAAATATGGGGCAGATGTAAATTCAAAACTCATACTGCTCGTTTTGTGGGGCGCCACACTCGCACCCTGTTACCCGGTGTTTTAAGATGGGGACGGGGAGGCGGGCGGGGCAGAGTGGTAGCCAAGGGGGCGACCACGGTGAACTCGAGAGATGGGAGCGTTCCTGGCGCAGGGTTTAGTGATCGGGCGTCGGCTGAATTGTTGAGGGAGGGTTGTTGCGGAAGGTTTTAAGATCACCCCCCCCCGGTGATCAGGTGCCTTTTTCGGTTAATAAACCTGACGGTCGGCGCATGATCACCCGGCAATAGTGACGCAGAAATTGGGAAAAGAGCTGGTACTGGGTCGGATGTCGGGGTACTTTTGCGGAGCCACATTTTCCGGATTTGGGTGGTTTCACGCTGGGGGTGGTTTCGATGAAGGCGCCCGAATATATTTCGGTATCCACACTTGTCTTTCCCCAAGGGAGAGCTCGGTCATATATGGCATAGCACCGGAGTTGTGTTCAGTGGTGGTATAATCATTTGAGAGGCGGGTGGCCTTTGGTTTTGCAGCGTTTGGGCGGGTTCCTTGATGGCGAAGGCCAGACATCGAATCGGCTTTCCGGTTACTTCAGGTGCATGCGGAGAGAGTGTGGCGTTTGTTGGGGTGTTATTGGGAGGAGGCAGTTTTTATGTGGATAGGTGCCTCCCCTAATGGGTTGTTCCTTGTCTTGCGCCTATTTTGAGGCGTTTAGTTCTTTTTGGACATGGGGCAGTTAGGGATGTTGCGGGTTCTGGACTCAATCATTCATTATCTTGCGATGGATTTTCTGTTGTGTGGGGGCCGCGGGTTCCCCAAAATTTGCGGGTTCACTGACTACGGCGTTGTTTTGGGTGGCCAGAGCGGTTTGGGGTTCCGCTGGCTGGAAGGGAAGCACGGAAGCACAGTGTTATTGTTTGACGTTTCTTGGGTACTTTGTATTGATTCAGTGGCTATGGAGTGTAGGTTGCCGGAGGTTAAATTGGGGTCGTTTAAAAAAGGAAGTGCAGAGGGTGGGCCGGTTGTGGAAAAATTACCGTTGCGGGAGTTGCAGTCATTGCTTGGCAAACTGAATTTGCTTTGCAGGATTACTGCCCTTTAGGGAAGGGTTTTTTTGTAGGCGGTTGGCGAGGGCTACGGAGGGGTGGGGAGGGGATTGAGAAGCCACACCACTTTGTGCGGGTTGAACCAGGATCACTTGGGAGGACCTGGCAGTGTGGGGGGTCCTTTTTGGAAAAGTATAACGGCATTTCTCCATACTGGGCAGGGAGGTCTCCAATCGGAGGTGGACATCTTTACTTGATGCGGCCGGGCAGCACGGGCTTCGGGCCATTTGGCGGCCGGGGAAAGCTGGATGAGCGGCTCCGTGGCTGCGGGAGTGGTCGGACTATCCTTTGGTAGCAAATTTGGCGTTCCTCGAACTCTTTCCCATAGTGGTGGCAGTTGAGCTATGGGGGGATCGGGTTAGGGATCAGAAGGTTTGCGTGTTCCATATGTGACAACTTGGAGTGGTGAGGCCATCAACAATTTGTATGCATCTTCGCCTCCGGTGGATTCTGGTTGCTACGGTTGGTGTTTGCACGGTGTTTAGAATTAAATTCGTGGGTGGTGGCGGAGCATGGTTCGGGGGTGCATGAATGTGGTGGCTGATTCTCTTCTCGATTGCAGTGGAGCGGTTCATAAAGCTGGCGCCGTCCGGCGGCGGCGAGGAAGGGAGAGAAATGCCCCAGTCACCTTTGGGAGCGCGGCATCCGGGTCGCGTCCAATTTGATCAGGGCTCTCCCTGTCAAGGTGGGACCTGGTTGGCCTATGGTTTGGGCCTGGGAGATGTGGTCGGAATGGCTTGCGGGTTTGGGTCTGGTGTCGGCGGGAGGACAAGATGAGGTAGGGGCACTGTTGTGCCTGATGGTTCACTTGGAGGGGCCTTGCTGGTCAGTGGGCTAAGGTACGCCAGAGTTATGGCGGGCTTTGATCTTGGTTTTAAGTGGAGGAGGAGGAGAGATCTGTACAAAGGATTTTGTATTTATCGGGCCTTGCGCGGTTATGGGCGTGGGAGGGGGGCCAGGGATTTGCAGTTGCCCGTGGGTGGTTGTTTGTGTTGTTGGAACGTTTAGGGGGAGGTGGTTGCAGGTCAGTGGCGGCATCGGGGGTACGAAGGTGGCTTTATTTCGCCTGGCCTTCTCGTTAGCCCTTTTTTGGGGAGTTGTGAGTGGGGGAGTTGGTTTCCACGAGTCGGGGGAGAGGGGGGAGGCACTGCATGCCGCGGACGTGTGGGGCATCATGATGGTGCCGGTGGTGTTTTGGAACCGACGGTCAAAGACGGATCTGGAGGGGACGGGGCAAACAGGTGCGGTTGAGGGGATTCACGGAGCTCTCATGTGCCTCTGGTAGCTTGTGCGCATTTTCGGGTTTTTGTGCAGAGCGAGGGTGTGGGCCCCTTTGGTGACACCAGGATGGTTCATTTCTGTACGCTATCAATTCGCAGGCGGTGTTCCAGGCGCTGATTTGGGGGCATTGGGTCTGGAAGCCCGGTGAGTTCGCCCTTGCACTCTTTTCGGATAGGAGCAGCAACGGAAAGAGGCGGTTGGGGTCTTCGCCCTGAATCTGGTCGGTGAGTGACTCTCGGACGATGGGAGTATGGACCGGTTCAGGATATATGTGCGCCCCCAGTTGGTTGTCGGGGGACGGTCATAGTGGGAGAGGGGTTGTTGGTCCGGGCCTTGTGCTGAGCTTTGCCGTCACGTTCGTGTTTCTGTTTCTTTTGTTGTCGGTCGCCTTGCCTGGTCTGGATACTGGGACTTTTTCCGATGTCCACTGGGGCGCGGAGGTGGATCGAGAGCGGACGTCCGGGCCGGATGGGCGGCAGCTCGGCTTTTCACGCGATGTGGCTGTGATTCGGTGGATTAGGACGGCCGTGGTTTGAGGTGGCTGGGCGGTTGGTGCCCGGAATTTTTGCGGTTATGTGCATTGGATAGACCCCGGATGTTCTGGTGTTGCATTGCCGGGAGGGGTAATGATTTGGGCTCCTTACTTCTCGGAGCTGGTTAAGAACATTAAGTATGACCTCGTTACGGTTGTGGTCCTCTTTCCCGGGGCTGGTTCATTGTTGTGGTCGGATATGGTGTTCCGCATCGTTGGCGGGGGGCCAGGTCGGTGGAAGCTG
This sequence comes from Phyllomedusa bahiana, assembly GCA_025379985.1. Classification (NCBI taxonomy): domain Eukaryota; kingdom Metazoa; phylum Chordata; class Amphibia; order Anura; family Hylidae; genus Phyllomedusa; species Phyllomedusa bahiana. The sequence continues at coordinate 28,642 of JAODAL010042098.1, read as the reverse complement.
AACAAGGCCCAGGAGTAAAGGCAAAGGTCAGTGCAGGTTTTGTCGGAAACGTAATGGGGGGTGTTTGTGCCGCCACTCGAATTGGAAGCGGGGACGCTGGGGCATTTTTTGAGAGAGCGGACGGGGTTCATCTGACGGCGGGGTTGGATAGGACTTATGGGCCCCTCGGTCTTCAGGAGGGTATTGAGAGGGCTCTCGTGTTTGTGTGGGGGTCTCGGCGTGCATGAGGGGTCCATGGCATGCTTGCGGTGGCGGTCGAGGTCTTGGCTGTGTGGAGTAAGAAATTGGTGAGGGAGTCCTTCGGGGTAGGGATTCACTCAGAGTTTGGTAAACTTGGACGGACGGCGAATGGTGGGCTCTTTCGGGGTGTTATCCTGGGGAGCTAATGGAGGAGCCATAGAGTATGGGCATTTTGGGCCTCCGGTAGAGCAGTGGAAGTACGGCTGGGGGCAAAGAATGGTGGTTTTGGTTCCCCCTTCGGGGATTTTGGTCGCCGGGTCGGTTTTGGGGCTCCAAGGCCCTCGGCTCCATGTTTGGTACTGTGGTTTATAAAGTGTTATTCGGGTATTTATGTGGTTGTATATAGAATATATATGTACTGGAGAGGCACGGGCAGAGGTGGATTATTTTATACTTTGGAGGTATATTTTTTTTACATATTTTATATTTATTTACCGGGTTTACAGATTTATATGTTATTTTATACTGGTTTGTGTTATATTTATGTGTATGTTTGTTAATAAAACGGCTGCTGTGGCCAATTTAATCCAAGAAGGTGTCGTGTCAATCACTGGGGGGGCTTCAGCAGGGAGTGGGGGGGTTTCAAGGGGAAAAAAATGGAGGGAAAAATTGGGGGGGCCCAGGACGCGCAGACTCAGCGTTGCCCTGGGGTCATGTATTGTGGTGGTGGTGCAGGTCATACGTGGTGATGCAGGTCACACATGGTGGTAGTGGTGCAGGTCACATGTGGTGGGAGTGCAGGTCAAATGGTGGTAGTGGTGCAGGTCACACGTGTTGATGCAGGTCAGACCTGCTGGTGATGCAGGTCATATGGTGGTGGGAGTGCAGGTCACATGTGGTGGGGATGGTGCAGGTCACACATGGTGGCAGTGCAGGTCACATGTGGTGGGGATGGCGCAGGTCACACGTGGTGATGCAGGTCACACATGGTGGTGGTGCAGGTTACAAATGGTGGGGGTGGTGCAAGTCAAAGATGTTGGTGGTGGGGGTGCAGGTCACAGATGGTGGTAGGGCAGGTCCCACGTGATGGTTGTGGTGGATGTCACACATGGTGGTGGGGGTGCAGGTAGTAGTGGTGGAGGTGGTGCAGGTCACACATGGTGGTGGGGGTGCAGGTCATAGTGGTGGTGGTGGTGCAGGTCACACATGGTGGTGGTGCAGGTCACACAAGTTGCTGGTGGTGCAGGTCACACATGGTGGTGGTGCAGGTTTCAAATGGTGGTGGTGCAGGTCACATATGGTGGTGGTGCAGGTCACAGATGGTGGTAGGGCAGGTCCCACGTGATGGTTGTGGTGGAGGTCACACATGGTGGTGGGGGTGCAGGTCATAGATGGTGGAGGTGGTGCAGGTCACACATGGTGGTGGTGCAGGTCACACATGGTGGGGGTGGTGCAGGACATAGATGGTGGAGGTGGTGCAGGTAACACATGGTGGTGGTGCAGGTCACACATGGTGGGGGTGGTGCAGGTCATAGATGGTGGTGGGGGTGCAGGTCACAGATGGTGGTATGGCAGGTCCCACGTGGTGGTTGTGGTAGAGGTCACACATGGTGGTGCAGGTCACACATGGCGGTGGGGGTGAAGGTGATAGATGGTGGTGGTGGTGCAGGTCACACATGGTGGTGGTGCAGGTCACACATGGTGGTGGTGCAGGTTACAAATGGTGGGGGTGGTGCAAGTCAAAGATGTTGGTGGTGGTTCAGGTAACACATGGTTGTGCTAGTGCAGGTCACACATGGTGGTGGTGCAGGTCATGCATGGTGGTGGTGGTGCAGGTCATACATGGTGGTGGTGTAGGTCCCACGTAATGATGGTGCAGGTCACACATGGTGGTGGTGTTTCAGGTCACACATAGTGGTGGTGCAGGTCACACATGGTGGGGGTGTTGCAGGTCATAGATGGTGGTGGGGGTGCAGGTCACAGATGGTGGTAGGGCAGGTCCCACGTGGTGGTTGTGGTAGAGGTCACACATGGTGGTGCAGGTCACACATGGCGGTGGGGGTGAAGGTCATAGATGGTGGTAGTGCAGGTCACACATGGTGGTAGTGCAGGTCACACATGGTGCTGGTGGTGCAGGTCACACATGGTGGTGGTGCAAGTCACACATGGTGGTGGTGGTGCAGGTCACACATGGTGGTGGTGCAGGTCACAGATGGTGGTAGGGCAGGTCCCACGTGATGGTCGTGGTGGAGGTCACACATGGTGCTGGGGGTGCAGGTCATAGATGGTGGAGGTGGTGCAGGTCACACATGGTGGTGGTGCAGGTCACACATGGTGGGGGTGGTGCAGGACATAGATGGTGGAGGTGGTGCAGGTAACACATGGTGGTGGTGCAGGTCATAGATGGTGGTGGAGGTGCAGGTCACAGATGGTGGTATGGCAGGTCCCACGTGGTGGTTGTGGTAGAGGTCACACATGGTGGTGCAGGTCACACATGCCGGTGGGGGTGAAGGTCATAGATGGTGGAGGTGGTGCAGGTAACACATGGTGGTGGTGCAGGTTACAAATGGTGGGGGTGGTGCAAGTCAAAGATGTTGGTGGTGGTTCAGGTAACACATGGTTGTGCTAGTGCAGGTCACACATAGTGGTGGTGCAGGTCATGCATGGTGGTGGTGGTGCAGGTCATACATGGTGGTGGTGTAGGTCCCACGTAATGATGGTGCAGGTCACACATGGTGGGGGTGGTGCAGGTCACACATGGTGGTGGTGTTGAAGGTCACACATGGTGGTGGCACTTTTGAATTATACAGGGTTGTGGAGTTGCACGTCACAAATGACGGTAGCACGGTCACACACAGTTGTGGTGCACGTCACATGTGCACTGCCGCCATCAGAAATTGTAGGTCCCAATACAGCTGAGGCATCTGGTAGATAGGTAGTGGGTCGGTAGGTAGGTAGATAGTGGGCTCCCATTCTGTAGGTAGACAGGTAGATAGTGGGCCCCATTCGGTAGGTAGGTAGATAGTGGGCCCCCTGTTGGTAGATAGGTAGATAGTGGGCCTCCAGTCGGTACGTAGGTAGATAGTGGTTCCCCAATTGGTAGGAAGGCAGATAGTGGGCCCCCAGTTGGTCGGAAGGTAGATAGTGGGCCCCCAGTTGGTAGGTAAGTAGGTAGATAGTGGGCCTCCAGTCGATATGTAGGTAGATAGTGGGCCTCCAGTCGGTACGTAGGTAGATAGTTGGCCCCCAATCGATAGGTAGGTAGATAGTGGGCCTCCAGTCGATAGGTAGGTAGATAGTGGGTCCCCAATCGATAGGGAGGTAGATAGTGGGCCCCCAATCGATAGGTAGGTAGATAGTAGGCCCCCCGTCGGTAAGTAGGTAAGTAGATAGTAGGCCTCCAGTCAGTAAGTAGGTAGGTAGTGGGCCCCCAATTAATAGGTAGGTAGATAGTGGGTCCCTCATCGGTAGGTAGGTAGATAGTGGGCCTCCAGTTGTTAAGTAGGTAGGTAGATAGTGGGTCTCCAGTTGGTAAGTAGGTAGGTAGATAGTGGGCCCCCAATCGATAGGTAGGTAGATAGTGGGCCTCCAGTCGATAGGTAGGTAGATAGTGGGCCCCCAGTCGGTAGGCTGGTAGATAGTCGGCCCCCCCAGTCGGTAGGTAGGTAGATAGTGGGCCCCCAGTCAGTAAGTAGGTAGGTAGTGGGCTTTCAAAAGGGCCCCCATAGCACCAGTGGCTGAACTAATAGAAATAGATGCCCACGGTGCCCTCACAGCTCAATACCCTTACATAGAGGAACCCTCAGGCTTGTTCTTGGTTTGAAGCTTATACTGTGACCGGGGCCGGGCCCTCCCCTCTCGCCGCTGTGTTCTGCCAATGGTGGGATGTCCTGATGGTTTAATTCAGTTGGGGATTCACTGATTTAATTTCTCATCCCGTCCGGACAGTGAGGAAGCCCCGGCTCCGGTCACAGTATAAGCTTCAAACCAAGTACAAGCCTGTGGGTCTGTCCTCTATGGACGGGTATTGAGCGGTGAGGGGGACTCGGAGACTGGGCCCGCGTTCACACAGCGCGGGGCCCTATTTCTATTAGTGTAGCTGCCCTGACTTCCTTATGAAATAAGGGATGTTTCACATTTTTCTCCGGGCCCCGTACGGCAGTACCCTCTGTACTACCTTTACGGCGGCCCTGCACATGTGCAGATCTCACCTAGCGGTGCAGATCTGTTGTTACAGCACAGGACTCTGCCACCTTTACAATTGTTAATATTAACCTTAAAAACGACTCTCTTCAGGAGCCTCTACCCTGCACTACCTCTGCTGCCCCTACAATAATCCTGCTGACCACACATAACCCCTGCTGCCCCCTAAACTACCTCTGCTGCCCCTACAAGATTCATCTCCACTGGTAAGACCCAGCCATCAGCTCCAGTGGTGGCCCCAAAAATCATCTCCTCTAGTGTGATCCAAAAATGAATTCCACTGGTGGCTCCTAGAATAATCTACACTGGTAGGACCCAAGAATCACCTCCACTGATGGGCTATAGAATCAATTCCACTGGTGGGTTCAAGAATCAACTCCACTGGTGGGTCCAAAGAGTCAACTCCATTGGTGGCCCCAAGAATCATCTCCACTGGTGACCCCAAGAATAATCTCCACTGGTGGAGCCCAAGAATCACCTTCACTGGTGGCCCCAAGAATCAACTTGACTGGTGGACCCCAAGAATCATCTCCACTGGTGGGCGCCAAGAATCAGCTTCACTGGTGACCCCAAGAATTATCTCCACTGGTGGCCCCAAGCATCAGCTCCCGTGGTGGCCCCAAGAATCATCTGCTCTAGTGTGCTCCAAGAATAAACTCCACTTGTGGACCCAAGAATCAACTCCACTTGTGGCCCCAAGAATCATCTACACTGGTGGCCCCAAGAGTCAACTCCACTGGTGGGCCCCAAGAATCACCTCCACTGGTGGCCCCAAGAATCATCTCCACTGGTGGACCCAGGAATCATCTCTACTGGTGGGCCCCAAGACTCATCTCCAATGGTGGGCCCAAGAATCATCTTCTCTAGTGTGCCCCAAGAATGAAGTCTACTGGGGGGTCCCAAGAATCAACTACACTGGTGGCCCCAAGAATCATCTCCAATGGTGGCCCCCAAGCATCGGATCCCGTGCTGGCCCCAAAAATCAACTCCACTGGTGACCCCAAGAATGAACTCCACTGGTGGCCCCAAGAATCATCTCCTCTAGTGGTCTCCAAGAATGAACTCCACTGGTGGCCCCAAGAATAATCTCTACTGGTGGGCTCCAAGAATGAACTCCACTGGTGGTCCTCAAGAATCATCTCCACTGGTGTCCCCAAAAATCATCTCCACTGGTGAGGCCCAAGAATCATCTCCACTTTTGGGGCCCAAGAATCATCTCCACTGGTGGCCCCAAGAATCATCTCCACTGGTGGCCCGAAGAATCATCTCCACTGGTGGGCCCCAAGAATCATCTCCACTGGTGGCCCCAAGAATCCACTCCACTGGTGGGCCCCAAGAATCAGCTCCACTGGTGGTACCCAAGAATCAACTCCACTGGTAGCCCCAAGCATCATCTCCACTGGTGGCCCCAAGAATCTTGTCCAGACATCCATGGTGTTGGCTCCCAAGACAATAGGAGCCAAGAACTCCACTGGTGGGCCCAAGAATTATCTTCACTGCTGGACCCCAAATTCACAGGTGGGCCCCAGGAATTACAGGCTGTTACAGTGGTGAATATGGAGTGTTAGTGACAGTGTCTTGGAGTCTCTCACTGGTGCACTGCCCTGACGTAGCCTCTGAGAGCCTTTCTACAAGGTATAACCTCCCCTATAACCACTTATAGAAGTGGCTGCAGCATCCGTCCTTGCTGTCCTGGGTGTTGGGGGTCCATCATTGCAGTCCTGGGTGTTGGGGGTCCGTCATTGCAGTCCCGGGTGTTGGAGGTCCGTCCTTGCTGTCCAGGGGGGTGGGGGTCCGTCATTGCAGTCCCGGGTGTTGGGGGTCCGTCATTGCAGTCCCTGGTGTTGGAGGTCTGTCCTTGCTGTCCTGGGTGTTGGGGGTCTGTCCTTGCAGTCCCGGGGGTTGGGGGTCCGTCATTGCACTCCCGGGTGTTTGAGGTCCGTCCTTGCTGTCCTGGGTGTTGGGGGTCCGTCTTTGCAGTCCTGGGTGTGGGCGGTCCGTCATTGCAGTCATGGGTGTTGGGGGTCCATCATTGCAGTCCTGTGTGTTGGGGGTCCGTCATTGCAGTCCCGGGTGTTGGGGGTCCGTCCTTGCAGTCCCGGGTGTTGGGGGTCCCTCATTGCAGTCCCGGGTGTTGGGGGTCCGTCCTTGCTGTCCGGGGTGTTGGGGGTCCGTCATTGCAGTCCTGGGTGTTGGGGGTCCGTCATTGCAGTCCTGCGTGTTGGGGGTCTGTCATTGCAGTCCCGGGGGTTGGAGGTCCGTCCTTGCTGTCCTGGGTGTTGGGGGTCCGTCATTGCAGTCCCGGGGGTTGGGGGTCCGTCTTTGCAGTCCCGCGTGTTGGGTTTCTGTCATTGCTGTCCTGGGTGTTGGGGGTCCGTCATTGCAGTCCCGCGTGTTGAGGGTCCGTTTTTGCAGTCCCGGGCGTTGGGGGTCCGTCATTGCAGTCCCGGGGGTTGGAGGTCCGTCCTTGCTGTCCTGGGTGTTGGGGGTCCGTCCTTGCAGCCCCGGGGGTTGGGGGTCCGGCTTTGCAGTCCTGGTTATTGGGGGTCCATCCTTGCTGTCTGGTGTTGGGGGTACGTCCTTGCAGTCCCGGTGTTGGGTGTCTGTCATTGCCGTCCCGCGTGTTGAGGGTCCGTCTTTGCAGTCCTGGGTATTGGGGGTCCGTCCTTGCAGTCCCGGGGGTTGGGGGTCTGTCTTTGCAGTCCCGGGAGTTGGGGGTCCATCTTGCAGTCCCGCGTGTTGGGGGTCGGCTTGCAGTCCTGGTTTTGGGGGTCCATCCTTGCTGTCCTGGTGTTGGGGTCGTCCTTGCAGTCCCACGTGTTGGGGTGTCTGTCATTGCAGTCCCGCGTGTTGGGGGTCCGTCTTTTGCAGTTCCGTTTGGCTTGGGGGGTCCGTCCTTGCAGTCCCGTCCGGGGGTTGGGGGTCTGTCTTTGCAGTCCCGGGGGTTGGGGGCCCGTCCTTGCAGTCCCGCGTGTTGGGTGTCTGTCATTGCAGTCCCGCGTGTTGTGGGTCCGTCTTTGCAGTCCCGGGTGTTGGGGGTCCGTCCTTGCAGTCCCGCATGTTGGGGGTCCGGCTTTGCAGTCCCGGGGGTTGGGGGTCCGTCCTTGCAGTCCCGCGTGTTGGGGGTCCGGCTTTGCAGTCCTGGTTATTGGGGGTCCATCCTTGCTGTCCTGGGTGTTGGGGGTCCGTCCTTGCAGTCCCGCGTGTTGGGTGTCTGTCATTGCAGTCCCGGTGTTGAGGGTCGTCTTTGCAGTCCTGGGATTGGGGGTCCGTCCTTGCAGTCCCTGGGGTTGGGGGTCTGTCTTTGCAGTCCCGGGAGTTGGGGGTCCGTCCTTGCAGTCCCGGGGGTTGGGGGTCCGTCACTGCTGTCCCGGGTGTTGGGGGTCCGTCCTTGCAGTCCCGGTTGTTGGGGGTCTGTCATTGCAGTCCCGGGGGTTGGGGGTCTGTCTTTGCAGACCCGGGGGTTGGGGGTCTGTCTTTGCAGTCCCGGGAGTTGGGGGTCCGTCCTTGCAGTCCCGGGGGGTGGGGGTCCGACCTTGCAGTCCTGCTTGTTGGGTGTATGTCATTGCAGTCCCGCGTGTTGAGGGTCCGTCTTTGCAGTCCTGGGCATTGGGGGTCCGTCATTGCAGTCCCGGGGGTTGGGGGTCAGTCTTTGCAGTACGGCGATTTGGGGGTCTGTCATAGCTGTCCCGGTGGTTGGGGGTTCTGACTTTGCAGTCCCGGGGGTTGTGGGTCCGTCCTTGCAGACCCGGGGGTTGGGGTCCGTCCTTGCAGTCCCGCGTGTTGGGGGTCCGGCTTTGCAGTCCTGGTTATTGGGGGTCCATCCTTGCTGTCCTGGGTGTTGGGGGTACGTCCTTGAAGTTCCGCGTGTTGGGTGTCTGTCATTGCAGTCCCGCGTGTTGAGGGTCCGTCTTTGCAGTCCTGGGCATTGGGGGTCCGTCCTTGCAGTCCCGGGGGTTGGGGGTCTGTCTTTGCAGTCCCGGGAGTTGGGGGTCTGTCCTTGCAGTCCCGGGGGTTGGGGGTCTATCTTTGCAGTTCCGGGTGTTGGGGGTCTGTCCTTGCAGTCCTGCGTGTTGGGGGTCACATTCTTGGAGTTCACACTGCGCAGTTTTGTGCAGACCGCCGTGTTCTCTGCTCGCTCTGACCCCGGGCCGCCCCCTGATCACAGCCGCTCCGGTTTCGCTTCCATTTTCGCTCTTTTTTCCCTTTTTTTTTGTTTGTACCATTTAATTTTGCAGCTTGATGAGAATTTCTGAAGCTTCGCCCTAAAATATAATTGTCCCCGCGAATAAAAAGTTATCACCTCAGAAAATAGTCCTTTATTCCGCGCGGCCGCAAATGGACTTGCACGGTTATTTAAATTCAATATCAGGCTCCTTCCAGTGGAACATTATAGAAGGTATTAAGGCTGCGAGCTCCGCCGAGCACAGGACGCCGCTGCCAGGGCTCACATCACACACGAAATACACAGCTTTGGTGGTGACGATTGTGCGGGTGTCACCGATCTGCCCTCCACCCCCCCGCGCTGGGTGCAAAGCTCCAGATTCACCTCCAGGCAGTATAAGCCTCCAATACCTGTGCACGGAGGTGGCGGCTGACTCCAGAGAGCACAGGAGACCCAGCACTGACACCTACACTATGAATTAAGCCGCAGTCACATCACACAGGATTAATGTGGTCCAATCAGGACTGTGCTTCCCTGGAGAAGTCTATGGTCCTGTCGCTGCCGCGCCACGATATATGTCAGGTTCAATTTTTACGTAATTCCAACGGATACTACGAACAGGGGCCAGAAATGCAATGTGAATGGGGTCCAAGACACTGCATTGATTTTGAATTCCTTTGTGTCTTAAACTCCAGTCACATCTAAAGCTGCATTCTACAGGTGGAATGTGTCTGCCATCTGGCTCCTCCCCATTGTCAGATCTAACGTAACAGGGAGAATAAATAGACAGGTCACATATCAGTTGTTCAGCCATAACATCCACCTTCAATGAGGGCTAAATGTGTCATCTAAGCTCCCTCAATGCACTGCCCCGCAACTGGAAATCATTATTTATCAGAGGTGCAGCTCTGGGTGTGACTGGAGTGTAAGATATAATAGCAGAACAGTGACCGCAGCTCTGGATGTGACTGGAGGATAGGACATGATGTAATAGCAGAATAGTGACTGCAGCTCTGGATGTGACTGGAGGATAAGACATGATGTAACAGCAGAATAGTCAGTGCAGCTCTGGAGGTGACTGGAGGATAAGACAGGATGTAACAGCATAATAGTCAGTGCAGCTCTGGAGGTGACTGGAGGATAAGACATGATGTGCCAGTAGAATAGTGACCACAGCTCTGGATGTGACTGGAGGATAAGACAGGATGTAATGACCGATTAGTGACCACAGTTCTGGCTGTCACTGGAGGATAAGACAGGATGTAACAGCAGGATAGTGACTGCAGCTTCATGATGTGGACTAGGAGGATTAAGTCCTAATGACGAACGAACATATTGACCACAGCTCTGGAGTGTGACTGGAGGATAAGAGATTAACAGCATAACAGTCAGTGCAGCTCTGGAGGTGACTGGAGGATAAGACATGATGTAACAGTAGAATAGTGACCACAGCTCTGGATGTGACTGGAGGATAAGACAGGATGTAATGACCGAATAGTGACCACAGCTCTGGCTGTCACTGGGGGATAGAACATGATGTATCAGCAGAATAGTGACTGCAGCTCTGGAAGTGACTGAAGTATAAGACAGATGTAACAGCAGAATAGTGACCACAGCTCTGGAGGTGACTGGAGGATAAGACAGGATGTAACAGCAGAATAGTGACTGCAGCTCTGGATGAGACTGAAGGATAAGACAGGATGTAACAGCAGAATAGTGACTGCAGCTCTGGAAGTGACTGAAGGATAAGACATGATGTAACAGCAGAATAGTGACCGCAGCTCTGGAGGTGACTGGAGGATAGGATGTGATGTAACAGCAGAATAGTGACCGCAGCTCTGGATGTGACTGGAGGATAAGACATGATGTAACAGCAGAATAGTGACTGCAGCTCTGGAGGTGACTGGAGGATAAGACCTGATGTAACAGCAGAATAGTGACTGCAGCTCTGGATGTGACTGGAGGATAAGACATGATGTAACAGCAGAATAGTGACTGCAGCTCTGGAGGTGACTGGAGTATAGGACATGATGTAACAGCAGAATAGTGACTGCAGCTCTGGATGTGACTGGAGGATAAGACAGGATGTAACAGCAGAATAGTGACTGCAGCTCTGGAGGTGACTGGAGGATAAGACATGATGTAACAGCAGAATAGTGACTGCAGCTCTGGATATGACTGGAGGATAAGACATGATGTTATAGCAGAATAGTGACTGCAGCTCTGAAGGTGACTGGATGATAAGACAGGATGTAACAGCAGAATAGTGACTGCAGCTCTGGAGGTGACTGGAGGATAAGACATGATGCATGTAACAGCAGACTGGTGACTGCAGCTCTGGATGTGAGACTGGAGGATAAGACATGATGTAACAGTAGAATAGTGACTGCAGCTCTGGATGTGACTGGAGGATAAGACCTGATGTAACAGCAGAATAGTGACTGCAGCTCTGGATGTGACTGGACGATACCACATGATATAACAGTAGAATAGTGACTGCAGCTCTGGAGGTGACTGGAGGATAAGACATGATGTAACAGCAGAATAGTGACTGCAGCTCTGGAGGTGACTGGAGGATAACACAGGATGTAACAGCAGAATGGTGACTGCAGCTCTGGAGGTGACTGGAGGATAAGATATTTGTTATCACCACAACTGTGAGCAAAGTGACCCGTATTCTACTTGTTGAAGGTCTGTGTCGGCTGCTTCTTCCTTAGCGCTGGAGAGAGCGAGAATCAGCGGCTTTTACTGTCAAGAGTCGTCGCACCCAAATAGTCCTCCGAAATGGTTACTGGAGGCCTGACCTCCCCGGACGGAGGCGAAACTCGCGAGGACGCCGCATCATGGACTCTGTACATAGAAATCAGTAATCAATATAATCTGGAAACCGGTTAATACCATAAAACCTCCTGGCAGCGGCGAACAATGCGGCCTCGACTGCAGGGACAAAGGGTGCGAGCGCGGGACTAAAAATAGGACGACGCGGGGACGCAATCAGCTTTATTCAGTGTAAACCGAGCACATCCACTTCTAGATTGTAAAGGCCTATAGGGTATATCTGCTAATTACACGAGGTCCAGCTGCTAAGCATTGAGCGAGGAGCCCACAGCCCAAATTACACACAATGCGCCAAAGAAAGGAGCATGCAGCCAGGTGACCCCTCCCCACGGCCGACAAAGGCGAGAACACAGGGACCTGGCACCGAGGCTCCGCGACACCTCCAAGACATTGTACCCCAAAGCTGGAGGAACGATTGTGGTCGAAGCCGCCTCGCTGCGCTACAACGGAATGCATTGTCTCCAAGAGCACGCAAGCCGTCGCTCTGTAGGGGGCGCCGCTAATCCCCCTCACCTTCAACAATCACAAACTTTTCAAGAGGAATTCGGAGAGAGGTTCCCATTCCCAGACATAGAGGAACCGTCGCTGCCCTGTGACTGATGCCAAAAACTGTACAACGACAGCCCTAATGGAAGCCTGCGCCAAATCACTGGCCGTGCCGTAACCGACTGCGCGAGGAATGTCATCATTACTATTATTTTATACTGTAATATTAATAATTGATCAGTAGTAATTATTATTATTATTATTATATTCACCCTATTGTTCCTTATTATTATTAAAATTACTTTAATTATTATTTTTTTAGGATTACTATTTAATATTATTGCTATTATAATTAATATTAATATTTATATTTTTTCATTTATTCTTATTATTATTAGAATTATTATTCATTTTATTTTTAAGTAAAACTATTTATTGTTATTAATATTTATTCAATTTATAATTATTATTATATTTATTATGAACTAATTTTATTATTACTATTATTATTCTAATTTACTGTTGTTATTATTGATTATTGTTTATTATTATTGTTAATATCATTTATTCTACTTATTATTTTTTATTAATAAAATTGATTTATTGATTACTATTTTTTATTATTTTATTATTGTTTATATTAATTATTATTTTTTATTATAATATATCATTATTATATCATTATTATATTATTATAATTTTATTCATATATTATCTTACATTGATTTTTATTATAATTTTATTTTTATTACTATTACTATTATTTTATTAATCATTTTATTTCTTATTATTCTATTTTCATTTCTTCCATTATTTTTTATTATTATTATTATTATTATTATTATTATTATTATTATTATCTTTTATCATTATTGTTGTTATTATATTAACATTTCTTCTATTGATTCATTTTATTATAATTCTTATTTTATTTTTATTACTATTTTTATAATTCTGTTATAAATTCTTCTACTGTATTATTATAATTTATTATAATTTTTATTATTATTATTTCTTATTATTTTATTTGTCATTATTATTATTTGACTAATATATTATTATTTCTTCCATTGATTATTATTATTATTATTATTTTAGCATTATTATTATCTTATGATTCGATAATCATTTCTTCTATTGATTATCATTTTATGATTATTATTACAATAATTTTTTATTTTTTTTATCATTATTATTATTATTTTTATTATTCATATATTATTTTTTTAAATATTTTTATTATTATTATTATTATTTTTATTCATTGATTAATATAAATATTATTATTATTTTTATTCATTGATTATTATTATAAACATTACTATTATTACCGGTATTACAATTATTTTTTTTACCATTTTTATTATTTTATTTATAATTATTATTATTTTAATTCATATATTATTTCTTCCATTGATTATTATAATAATAATTATTATTTTTATTCATTGATTATTATTATTATACATATTATAATTGTTATCATTATTTCTTCCATTGAATATTATTATAAATATTACTATTATTTTACCATTATTTTTTCTATAATTCTATAATTACTCCCATTGATAGTTATTCTTATTTCCCAGTTTGATGTGTTGTGATTTCCTTGCTGCCGTTGATCTTGGTGCTTCCTGTGGAGCTGGACACCTCTGGTCATACTGGGAGTGGTAGTCACTGGTGGACAATCCCTTTCGGGGCAGTTTCATTTGTTGCAGTTTTAAAAAAAAAAAAAGCGCTGCTAGAAATTTATTTTTGACCTTTCTTAGGGCAAAACCTGCAGCGGCCAAAGTTATTCATCAAAAATAAAATGTGCTACAGACACTGCTTTTCTTTGTGGTGCTGTTTGGGGCAGTTTTTTTTCCCAGTTTGCAGCGTTTTTCTCCCCATAGATCATCACTGTTTTTTATCTGTACAATATCTTTCCAATGAGCTGATGACAGAGTGAACTCCTGCCGGAGCAGCCAGCGGTCAGATGTGATCTGGGAGGACACCTGGCAGTAAGGGTTCAGTTTCCCTCCAGCACCCCCACAGGGGGAGTGAGGTATTACACACCATCTGTTCATAGCAATGGGCAGTCTGTGTAATGCAGGACAGGACGGGGGCTGGATAACAGACCCTCATTTCCTAAAGGGGATGGTCCAGTGGAAAAAAATGTATGTGTCAAATAATCTCTGCCCTGTAGTCCAACACTTTTGTATAGCGCTTCTTGCAGTCCTACATCAGATGATTGATGACAGGAGCTCTGCATTTCTGTGTCTTCACCTACACAGGAAGTAGCTCTGTGTCCAGCCCAGGAGATCAGGTGACCAAAATGATGTGGTTTTAAATAGGGGGCATGGTTGACGAACTGAGTTTGAGCGCAAAGGATCTTGGGGCTTGTAGGTTGGCTTGACTTGCTTGATTGGCTTGGAGCACACACTAGAGCTGTGACATCACACCAGGTAAGCTCCACCCACTCAACACAGTTACAGAGAGAACCACTAAAGAAGCTATCAGGGAGGAGGAAGAGACCCAAAATCTGCAAATTGTTCCTGACATTTATATCCACTCCACACCTAATCCATATCTATAGTGACCCGGGTGGAGGAGGAGATATTGTTTAAAACAGGAAGTAATAGGAAACTTGATAAGTGAAGGATCGCTCACCTCCTTTTTCTTTTTGTTGTTTGGAGATGCTCAACTCCTCAGCTGATAGAATTCATCCACCATCGCCCGTGATCCTGGCTCCCGGCACAGGAGTCCAATACAGCAGCACAGCAAAAAAAATGGATCCAGCGTGGTTGGACCTACGCGTTTCAGGCATACTAAATTTTTGCCCTTGTTCACGGTATACAAACATTCATCAGTGTGTCCATTAAAATAATGATTAGGGTGTCACGTGTATGTACACGTCATTTCCTTTATAAACATATACACTTAGTGCTATCACTATCAAATTGCTGTTATTGACATTATTTCTCTTTACTGTTTTTTAAACCCATCGCAATATGACTACTTATTAATAATATCAGTATATATAGGATAAGTCATTTCTGTTATTAAGACCTACCGGGACCCTGGACTCCAATTCATGGATCCAAAAGGCCTCACGCAGGCGCACTCGATGTTCCCCAGTCTCCCCATTGAATGGGCGATCTACTCGTTCTATTCCACAACATTTGAAACTATCGAGTGCGCCTTCTTGCTCTATTTAATTCTCCATAAGGTATGGAATTTATGGTGTGGTTCGGGTGGCAGCTGTCTGCCCTAAGTACAGTGTTTCCACTTGAAGGTTTTCTATATATACTAGTTGTTACTTTTTGTTGCATTATGTCACCTGGAAGTTGAAGATCCAGAAAAGGAATAGTGGAATATTCTACCTTGTAGGTAAACTGAAGGTTGATAGCATTATCTTTAATCATTGATGAATCCATGAACTCTGGTATGGACGCCACACCGCGACCCCAGCCCAACAAGAGGTCGTCGATGTAGCGCCCATACCAGAGTATGCCATCACCCAAAGGGATTATGGATGTCATAAATCGTTCTCTGTTCCCACCAAGCCATAAACATGTTCGTCATTGATGGTGAAGCAGTAGCTCCCATGGGTACTCCTACATTCTGTAAGTAATATTCCCATCAAATGAAAGTAATTATTATGATAAGATAAATCTATGCTTTCTTGTAGAATATTTTTGTTCTTCCGTATACAACTTGTGTTTGTCAAGATGGTATTGTATTGCAGTATAAACCATTGATAATGGAAATGCTCGAGTATAAGCTTTTAAATCCATACTCAACCAAACACAGTGTTCTGTCCACTGAAATTGTTTGAGTTTCTCAATGACAGAATACTGTCCTTGAGATATCCGGGGTGACATCTGAACCATGGGCTGTAACATATCATCCCCCCAATGGCTAAGTTTTTCATTGAGACTGCCATAACTGGACACAAAGGTATGAATGCCAGGGGGAAAATTTCTCCTTATGTGTCTTGGGCACCCCGTAAAACGTGGGTTACTTTTTGTTTATTGACCTTAAGGTATTTAGCCTGCTTCTCAGTAAGTACTCCGAGACTGCTGCCCTCCTCTATTAGTTTAATTAGTTTCCTTTCCATTTCGTTAGTAGGATCTTTTTTTAATTTGCGATAGGTATAGGTATCGTCTAGGGTTTCCCCTACCAATTTTTTATATAACCCTATATCCAGCACGACAGTAGTTCCCCCCTTATCCGCCCTTTTTATAATAAGATTGGTATTTCTCTTTAATTCTTCCAAAGCTTTATATTCTTGTTTTGTTAAATTATATTTAGTTTTTTTGAGAGTTTTGTTTTGTATTTGTTTTTTGTATATTTTTTAAGATCTCTCTCCATAGTGTAGTGAAAAACATCATAGCTGTAAACTCGAGACTTAAATGGGTAAAAAAAGGGGGTTACCACTATCATGCTGGACGGATATCTTGTTCTATTTTTTCTCCTTCTTTCCTGTAATTTTCTGGGAAAAAGTAGGGATTGTTGTTCTGAGAATGATAGAGCTTGATAAATATTGTGATAGGGATCTTGATTTTCTACATCTGAAATATCAGAGATATCCCTGTCCATACCTTTGCATTCATTATTTTCCATAAAAAAAGTTTTACTGTAAGTAATCTTACAAACTTATTTAAGTCCAATCGAGTGTCAAAAAGTTTGAAATGACTCGTCGGTGAAAAATTGAGTCCCTTTTTTCAATATATTTATCTGGTCAGTAGACATATGGTAGGAGTAAGCACAATCACATTGTCCCCCATGTCTAATTTTCCTATTTCTTTCTCGGGGTTTTTGTTATTTTTTTTTGGAATTTTTTTTCTCCTCCTTTTTCTCCGTTTTTTTTATGGTTGTTGTTTCTGTTCATTCATTTTGCTTTTGGTGGTTAGTCTTTTTACTGATGAAACCCTTTCCCTGTTGAGGTGATAGCAACCCGTACGGGGTCCTCCATGTCAGAAAAGCTTACTTCCCTCCTATTATAATTTTCCCATATCTGGAACCATATTTTAAAATTTGATCTTGGTTTTCTTTCCACTTTCCATGTATAGACTTTTCCCGACGGTAGTCATCTTGATCTCTTTGGTACTTTGATCTTTTTATTTCCATAATTACAGCTTCTAATTTTGTTATGTTGTTTTTTATTTCTTTCTGCAATTTTTCTTTTTCTTCCATTTCTTCAAAGTCCTGTAATTTATACTGATCTGTTTTGTATGTTTCTTGTATTTCTGATAGACGAATCGTTTCAAAATCTATGAATCAATTTCATTAACTTTTTTGGGAAAGTCCGATAATACTGAATTTCCATGACACCAAAAATTCTTCTGTGTAAATGAAAGACGGCATTTTTTTGATTCTTAAGCCCCGCGGAATAATGTCCTTTTCTAGGTACATATTTAAGGCATTACGATCCCACCAGAGCTTAGTTTCTTGCACCTGTAATTTCTCCAAATTTCCAAACAGAGAAAGCATACTTCCTTGTCCCGGGGCCACAATTATCAGTTGTTTTTAAACACCTGTGCCAGTTTTGCCTCTCTGTTCATATTAGCGGGTCTGAGACAGGTGCTGGATCTCTGGTATATATTGCAATGGGATCAAGGATAGCGATAAGCAGAAAGATATATATATAGTACCGCCTGCAACCATATATAAAAATTCATGTATATAATAATAATGTATCAGCTAATAAATATACCTCCGACTTTCTTAAATGCAAACTTCATATGTTTCTTGAAAGTCTCTGGTAGCAATCAACTTCTATGCCGGCAAACATGAAGTAATAGGAAACTTGATAAGTGAAGGATCGCTCACCTCCTTTTTCTTTTTGTTGTTTGGAGACGCTCAACTCCTCAGCTGATAGAATTCATCCACCATCGCCCGTGATCCTGGCTCCCGGCACAGGAGTCCAATACAGCAGCACAGCAAAAATTAGAGTGGATCCAGCGTGGTTGGTGAAAATTATGGCTCAGATTTATTCACATATACAGAAGTGCAGGCGGTGCTAACAAGACAAACGATTAAAACCTACGCGTTTCAGGCATAGTAGATTTTTGCCTTGTAGACGTATACAAATATTCATCAGTGTGTCCATTAAAATAATGATTAGGGTGTCACGTGTATGTACACGTCATTTCCTTTCCTTTATAAACATATACATTTAGTGCTATCACTATCAAATTGCTGTTATTGACATTATTTCTCTTTACTGTTTTTAAACCCATCGCAATATGACTTAAATTATTAATAATATCAGTAATATATAGGATAAGTCATTTCTGTTATTGGACCTACCCGGGGCCCTGGACTCCAATTCATGGATCCAAAGGCCTCACGCAGGCGCAATCGATGTTCCCAGTCTCCGCCATTGAATGGCGATCTACTCGTTCTATTCCACAACATTTAAAACTATCGAGTGCGCCTGCGTGTGCCTCCACGAAATGTCTTACTGCTCCAGAGTGAGTACATTGTATTTTCCTAATTCCCGCTAAATGTTCCTGTATTCTTGTCCTCATCTTTCGAATGCTACTGCCTACATAGGATTTATCGCATGATGTACAATGAATAAGATAGATTGAATGATCCGTATCACAATTAATGAAACTACGTATTTTATACTTCTTGTGTAATTGACTGACAAAAGAACTCTGTTTTATCCAATATGACATACCTTGCATAGCTTTTTTTCCACATATATAATTACCTTTAAGATTTAACCAGGTTTCCGACCGTTTTTTGCTGGAGAAATAACTTGAGGATATCTCAAGGACAGTACTTCTGTCATTGAGAATCTCAAACAATTTCAGTGGACAGAACACTGTGTTTGGTTGAGTATGGATGTAAAAAGCTTATACTCGAGCATACCATTATCAATGGTTTATACTGCAATACAATACCATCTTGAAAAACACAATTTTAAAATGGGGAAAAGAAAAAAACAAATTCCACAAAAAAAGCAAAATTTAAATCTTTTTCATAAAAATTTAACTTTCAATTTGATGGGAATATTACTTACAAAAATGTAGGAGTACCCATGGGCTACCTGCCCCACCAACAAATTGGCAAACCCCTTTTTAAAATGGTTTTGGGGGGAACGAGAAGGGAAAATGACACCCAAAACCCCTTTTGTTTAAAGGCATAAAACTGGTATGGGCCTACATCGAAAAACCTTTTGGGGGGTCTGGGGCCCGCGGTGGGCTCCAAACCAGATTTTCATGGAGTTCACCCAATGAAAATGCTTTTCAACCTTCATTTACCTCCAAGGTAAAATATTCCACTATTCCTTTTTTTGGATCTTCAACTTTACGTGACAAAAAATTCAACAAAAAGTAACAACTAGTATATATAAAAACCCAAGTGGAAAAAACTGTACTTAGGGCGGGACAGCTGCCACCTGAACCATAACAAATAAAATTCCCATACCTTATGGAAAATTAAATAGGGGCAAGAAGGAAAAGTAGTGAGGAATATAACTATAAACAACAATTTGAGATAAAAAGAAAGGAGACTAAAAACAAGAGGTTATAAAAAAAAACAAATAACTTGCGAAGGAAAAAATTTGAAAGGAAAAACACAGGGAATCACATTTAAACAAAAAAAAAAAAACAAAAAAAAAAAAAAAAAAACAAAAAAAGAAATAGAAATAAAGTCCACTTACCCCTACAGCTTACAGTGAAAAATTTTTTATTTAATAAAAAAAGTGTTTTTCAAAAATATCAATACCTGAGACGGGAAATCCCTTATTTTCCCAAAAAATTGATAAAAAGGAGAAAAAGGGGCACCCAAACAAAAAAAACATTTGGGGATCATATTTCCCCTTTAGTTTTTTCTCCAGAAAAAAAAAGGGTGGAAACCTGGAAAAAATTTTAAAGGTAATTATAAAAAGGGGAAAAAAGCATGCAAGGTATGCCCAATAAATGGTTAAAACAGATTCTTTGTCATAAATTTAACACAAAATATAAAATACGAAAAGTTTCTTTAAAATTGTGAAACGGGAATCATTAAATCTATTTATTCATTGTACATCATGCATAAATCCTATTTTGGGGCAGAAGCTTCAAAAGGGATGGGGACAAAAAATACGGGAAAAATCTAGCGGGTTTTTAAAAATAAAAAGAAATTTCACCTCGGGAGCAGTAAGACTTTTCGTGGAGGCAAAACCGCGGGCGCACTCGTTTAAGTTTTAAAATTTTGTGGAATAAACGAGAAATTTTCGCCCATTCAATGGCGAGACTGGAACATCGGTGCGCCTGCGGGGGCCCCTTTTGGATCCATGAATTGGAGCCCAGGGTCCCGGTGGGTTCTAAATAACAGAAATGATTTACCCCTATTTTAAACTGATTTTATTAATAAGTAGTCATATTGCGATGGGTTTTTTAAAACAGCAAAGAGAAATAATGTCAATAACAGCAATTTATAGTGAAGCACTTTTTTTAAAAAATTTTTTAAAAAAAATGGTTTTTAAAAAAAAAAGGGGAAAAATTTGAAAAAATTTGGGGGGGGGGGTGGGGGGAAATAAACGGTTTCAAACACCACCCTAAACCTAATTTTAAAATGGACACACTTTTTAATGAATTTTAAAAACCCAGAAAAAAGTGGCCCAAAAAATTTTGTATTTCCTGAAAAGCGTAGGTTTTAAAAATTTGTTTGTCTTGTTATAAACCCTCCGGGCCCGCACCTTTTTTATGTGAAAAAATCCTTAGCCATAAAATTTTTTTTCCCAAACCCCGGGTGGAAACCATTTTATTTTTGGGTGTGGGAATTTTTAAAACAAACACCCCAAAAAGGGGGCCACCGGTTGTTTGTGGTTTTTACCAAATCACTGCCTTCACTTCAAATTTTGGGGAAATTTTTTTAAAATTTGTCCATGGGCAGGAGTGTTTTTCGTTTTTGGAAATGGAGCCAAGCCCCTTTTTTTTGGATCCCTGCCCCTTTAAAAAAAAGGCCCAGCTTTTTGAACTCTTTTCCCGTTACATTGTAGCAGGGGGGTTTGGGTTTCAATTCCCTCAAAAAAACAAAAAAAAGGCACGTTACCAAAAGGGGTTTTTAAAGCTTCTTTGATAACGCCTTGACTCCCCCCACTGTGAAAACACAAATTTATCCCTTTACCCAACCGTATAATTACCGCACCCGATAACACATGGGAACAAGCCCCCCCCTTGAGAAGTATATATAAACTAAATGTTCCTGTTCACTGACAGCAAGCAGCGGAGCTCCACATAAGGAGCAGGAGAGATTTACTGAACTAAATGTGTCATTTTATTGTGTTTAAGCAAACGTGGACTGGATTATAGAGGAGCAGGGAGGACTCCCAGTGGCCCCCTGAGCATGGTTGGCTCCTGGTCATTTCTGGCCTGAGGATACTTTTCAGAGAGAAAGGCCGAAAAAGAGAGACAGAAAGCAAGAGGTGTGTACAGGAGATATAGGATGAACCAAATGGTTGACCCAAATAATCATCTCCACTGGTGGGCCCCAAAAATCAACTCCACTGGTGAACCCAAGAATCATCTCCACTGATGGCCCCAAGAATCAACTCCACTGGTGGCCCCAAAAATCAACTCCAGTGGTGGCTCCAAGAATCACCTCCACTGGTGGCCCCCAAGAATCATCTCCACTGGTGGCCCCGAGAATCAACTCCACTGGTGGGCCCAAGAATCAACTCCTCTGGTGGCCCCAAGAATCATCTCCACTGGTGGCCCCGAGAATCAACTCCAGTAGTGGGTCCAAGAATCAACTACACTGGTGGCCCCAAGAATCATCTCCACTGGTGGGCCCCAAGAATCATCTCCACTGGTGGCCCTGAGAATCAACTCCAGTGGTGGGATCCAAGAATCAACTCCACTGGTGGCCCCAAGAATCAACTCCAGTGGTGGGCCCCAAGAATCAGCTCCACGGGTGGCTCCAAGAATCACCTCCACTGGTGGAGCCCAAGAAACCTCCACTGGTGGGGCCTAAGAATCATCTCTACTGGTGGCTCCAAGAATCATCTCCACTGATGGCCCCAAGAATCATCTCCACTCGTGGCCCCGAGAATCAGCTCCACTGGTGGCCTCAAGAATCACCTCCACTGGTGGGGCCTAAGAATCATCTCTACTGGTGGCTCCAAGAATCATCTCCACTGGGGGCCCCAAGAATCATCTCCACTGGTGGCCCCAAGAATCACCTCCCCTGGTGGAGCCCAAGAATCACCTCCACTGGTGGGGCCCAAGAATCATCTCTACTGGTGGCTCCAAGAATCATCTCCACTGGTGGGCCCCAAGAATCATCTCCACTGGAGGAATAAAACTGACAGATGTCCCTACTCCCTGACTGACACTGAGAGTTCGGGAAGTTCAGAGGCGCTAACTAATCGCCCTTGAATGTACTGGTGGGTCACAAGAAGCAACTTCACTGGTGGGCCCCAGGAATCAGCTCCATTGGTGGGCCCCAAATATCATCTCCATTGGTGGGGCCAAAAAATCAACTGCACTGGTGGGCACCAAGAATCAGCTCCACTGGTGGGCCCAAAGAATCATCTCCACTGGTGGGCCCCAAGAATCAGCTCCACTGGTGGGCCCAAAGAATCATCTCCACTGGTGGGGCCAAAAAATCAACTGCACTGGTGGGCACCAAGAATCAGCTCCACTGGTGGGCCGCAAGAACCAACTCCACCGGTGGGCCCCAAGAATCACCTACACTGGTGGGCCCCAAGAATCACCTCCACTGGTGGGTCTCAAGAATTAACTCCACTGGTGGGCCCCAAGAATCACCTACACTGGTGGGCCCCAAAATCACTCCATTTGGGGGCCCCAAAGAATCAACTCCACTGGTGAGCCCTAAGAATGAACTCTACTGGTGGAGCTCCAAGAATCAGCTCCATTGGTGGCCCCAAGTATCAACTCTAATGGTGGGTTCCATGCATGAACTCCACTGGTTTACCCCCAATAATCTACTCCACTGCTGGCCCCAAGAATCAACTCCACTAGTGGGCCCCAAGAAATATCTCCACTGGTGGCCCCAAGAATCATTTCTACCGGTGGCCCCAAGAATCAACTCCACTGGTGGGGTCCAAGAATCACCTCCACTGGTGGCCCCCAAGAATCAACTCCACTGTGGCTCCGAGAATCATCTCCACCGGTGGCCCCAAGAATCACCTCCACTAGTGGGCCCCAGGAATCCACCTCCCTCTGTGCCCCAAGAATCATCTCCACTGGTGACCCCAAGAA
The DNA here is from genome assembly GCA_025379985.1 of Phyllomedusa bahiana. Taxonomy (NCBI): domain Eukaryota; kingdom Metazoa; phylum Chordata; class Amphibia; order Anura; family Hylidae; genus Phyllomedusa; species Phyllomedusa bahiana. The sequence continues at coordinate 5,566 of JAODAL010042098.1, read as the reverse complement.
TCAGCTCTACTGGTGTCCCCAAGAATCAACTCGACAGTTGGCCCCAAGAATTAATTCCACTGCTGGCCCCAAGAATCAATTCTACTGGTGGGCTCCAAGAATCATCTCCACTGGTGGGCTCCAAGAATCATCTCCATTGGTGGGCTCCAAGATTCCCCTCCACTGGTGGCTCCAAAAATCATCTCCACTGGTGGCCCCAAGAATTATCTCCAGTGGTGGCTCCAAGAATCAGGTCCACTGGTGGACCCCAAGAATCGACTCCACTGGTGACTCCAAGTATCAGCTCCACTGGTGGGCCCCAAGAATCGCCTCCACTTGTGGGCCACAGGAAACATGTGCACTGGTGGGGCCCAAGAATCTTCTCCAGTGGTTGCCCCAAGAATCATCTCCACTGGTGACCCCAAGAATCAGGTCCACTGGTGGGACCCAAGAATCAGCTTTGAGTATAGGGGTGTGGTTAAAGGTTGCAAATTGCACCAAAACTGGGACAAAATAATAAATTAAACTAAAAGTGTCTACCATGTCCAGTAAATGCAGGGAAACTATCTATGAAAAGGGAAAAGGGTTTTGGGGGCATTTTTTGCTCTGGGAGGGTAATAATAAAAGTACAGTAAACTTTTTGCCTTTTTGGGTTTTATTCAAACTTCCAAAATTTTTTTCCCCCAGTCGTATCTCCCTCCTGTCCATCCGGTCGCCTCCCACCCTGGTGCTTGCCCTGATCCTTCTCCCTCACCCGCTGGCATTTTGCAGCCTCCATCTTGGATTTGCTCTCCTCCTCGCTGTCCCCGTTTGCTCCCACGTCCTCCTCTTTGGCGTCTGGGCTGAAATTCTTCCTTAATGTATAATTATCCTCCTCTCTCTCGGAGCGAGCGATCCGGACATGCTCGGCTTCAGCACAACTGGAAGAGCTTTAATGCTCCTCTGACGTCGCGTATAAATCTGGGCGCGGTGGCGGTGTAAATTAAAACGCCAAAGTTCACCCTCATCGCCGGGGTGTTTTACCCCATAGAGAAAGCCCGGTTTTCCTTTACTGTTGGTCATGGGAAAAAGCAAAAAAAAAAATTGGGGGGGGGGGGTTTTGGGGGGGGGAAAAAAAAATTTGGGGGGAAGGGGGGTTCCCCGGGTCCCCGACTGATAAACCCACAGACGGGGAAATGAAAAGGCCTGGAAAATAATCGCCCTTTGGGAAGGCGCATCCCGGCACTGTGGAAGAGCGATAGCAGATATTAGGAGACTCCATCAGGTTTGGGGATATACGTCCCCATCCCCATCCCAAATTAAACCTGCTCCCACCGTTGTGAAAAGGAAACGGGTCCCCCGGCACTGCAGACCTCAACCGGGCGCGGCAGAGAACCCACCAAGAAATCCTTTTAAAAATCCCAAAAAGAAATTTAAAAGCAAAAAAAACCCTTTTAAAAAAGGTTTTCAACGAAAAAACACCAAAAAAATTTTTTTTATCTTCCCTGAGTCTTCATTCCTCTTTTGGGGATTTTTCTAAAATTTTTAAATTTCTTTAAACCCGTGCTGTTCCCCCTTCCCCCCCCTGCAGCCGAGCAGCAGCATTTCCTGTGCATTATGTCACCTCACCTCTCTGCAGCCGAGCAGCAGCATTTCCTGTGCATTATGTTACCTCACCTCTCTGCAGCCAAGCAGCAGAATTTCCTGTGCTGTTTGCCGCATCTCTTCTCTGCAGCCAAGCAGCAGCATTTCCTGTGCCGGATGTCAACTCCCTTCCCAGTGCCCAAGCAGCAGAATTTCCTGTGTGGTATGTCACCTCCCTTCCCTGTAGCCAAGCAGCAGAATTTCCTGTGCAGTATGTCACCTCCCTTCCCTGCAGAAAAGCAGCAGCATTTCCTGTGCAGTATGCCACCTCCTTTTTCTGCAGCCAAGCAGCAGTATTTCCTGTGCAGTATGTCACCTCCCTTCCCTGCAGAAAATCAGCAGCATTTCCTGTGCAGTATGCCACCTCCTTTTTCTGCAGCCAAGCAGCAGCATTTACTGTGCTATATGTTGTGTCCTCCCTCTCAAGTCAAACAGCACCACTTCCTGTGCTGCATGTTACCGCCCTTCTCTTCAGCCAAGCAGCATTTCCGATGCTGTATGTCTTGACCCTTCTTTTCAGTAAAGCAGCAGCATTTCCTGTGCAATATGTTGCCTCCCTTCTCTTTATTCAAGCAGCAGCATATTCTGTGCTGTATGTCACCTCTCTTTCCTGCAGCAAAGCAGCAGCATTTTCCTGTGCTATATGTTGCCTTCCTTCTCTGCAGCTGATCAGCAGCATTTCATGTGCTATATATCAAATCACTTCTCTGCAGCCAAACAGCAAGATTTCCTGTGCTGTATGTCCCTTTCTTTCTCTGCAGCTGAGCAACAGTATTCCCTGAGCTGTTTGTCTCCTCCATTACCTGCAGCCAAGCAGCATCATTTCCTGTGCAATATGTTTCCTCCCTTTTCTGAAGTTCATCAGCAGCATTTCATGTGCAGTAAAACTTGTCCCAAGTCTGAAGCTGAGCAGCAGCATTTCCTGTGCTATAAAAAGTAAAAGAAAAAAGAAAGAGTGGTGCTCCCCTGGTGTATTGGTGACACACAGGATAAGTGCATAAAACAGTTAGAGAACCTGCTCACCTTCTGGTGTTGGGCGATTGACAGAGGCAAAAGACTCTACTCACATAACAAGTAATGAACCTGCTGCAGCAGCCAGAGAGCTTTCTCCAAATCATGGGGATGTAAGAAAGATTCATCTCTGCGCTCGCTTCGCAGTGAAATTAGTTACCTCATCAAAAGATACGGAGAGACTACTTTATTAAAACAATAAAAAAGGGGCAGCTCTACACTTCTGGCCTCGACCGGCGCTTACTCAGGAGATGGAGACAGTGAAGCGAGCAGTGAGATAAGTTTTTCTTACACTGTGAATCCTTCCTTTCCTATATGTTGCCTCTTTTCTTTGCATTTCCTGTGCTGTATGTCACCTTCTTGCTCTGCAGCTGAGTAGCTGAAGCATTTACTGTGCTGTATGTTACTTCCCTTCTCTGCAGCCAAGCAGCAGCACTTCCTCCACTTCCTTTTGCCTTAAGAACTATAAGCTCCAGGATCCTTTGCTTTACTTTATCTATGTTCCGATAGAGAGTGAGAGAGAGAGAGAACATCCACTGAGCTGTGAACATACAAGTCCTCAAGGAGGGAGAGAGAGAGCAGCTTCACAGGGAACACCCACTGAGCTCTGAACCTGCGGCTCCACAAGAAGAGGAGAGAGAGCAGCTTCACAGGGAACATACACTGAGCTTTGTACCTGCAGCTCCACAAGGAGAGAGCAGCTTCACAGGGAACATCCACTGAGCTCTGAACCTGCAGCTCCACAAGGAGAGAGAGAGAACAGCTTCACAGGGAACACCCACTGAGCTCTGAACCTGCAGCTCCACAAGGAGAGAGAGCAGCTTCACAGAGAACACCCACTGAGCTCTGAACCTGCAGCTCCACAAGAAGAGATATGAGAGAGAGAGAGAAGCTTCACAGGGAACATACAATGAGCTCTGAACCTGCAGCTCAACAAGGAGGAGGGGGAGAGCAGCTACACAGGGAACACCCACTGAGCTCTGAACCTGCAGCTACACAAGGAGAGAGAGAGAGAGAGAGAGAGAGAGAGAGAGAGCAGCTTCACAGGGAACATCCACTGAGCTCTGAACCTGCAGCTCCACAAGGAGAGAGAGAGAAGCTTCACAGGGAACACCCACTGAGCTCTGAACCTGCAGCTCCACAAGGAGAAGAGAGAGAACAGCTTCACAGGGAACACCCACTGAGCTCTGAACCTGCAGCTCCACAAGGCAGAGAGAGAAGCTTCACAGGAACACCCACTGAGCTCTGAACCTGCAGCTCTTCAAGGAGAGAGCAGCTTCACCAGGAACACCCACTGAGCTCTGAACCTGCAGCTCCACAAGGAGAGAGAGAGAAGCTTCACAGAGAACACCCACTGAGCTCTGAACCTGCAGCTCTACAAGGAGAGAGAGAAGCTTCACAGGGAACACCTATCATTTCTAAGATAGCAGAACTAGTCGGAGCGGTCACGGATTCTGAAAATCTTGGTAACAGTGACCACAATATAATTCATTTTAGTGTAAACTGGAAAAAAGAAAAACAGAGCGGGAAGACAAAAACATTTAATTTTAAAAGGGCCAAATTTTCCATATTGAGGGATGAAATACAGGACCTAGACTGGGTGCAGCTATTAGCAAATAGTGATATAGAAGCCAAGTGGGGGAGCTTTAAATATACTTTGGGGAAATTTATTGCAAAATATATTCCTATGGGTAACAAATATAGGCGACTAAAACTAAAACCAACATGGCTTCTACCTTCTGTTAAGAGGGTAATAAACAATAAAAAAGGGCATTTAAAAAATATAAGTCAGAGGGGTCGGCATCAGCCTTTGTAAATTATAGAGAGCTTAATAAAATCTGCAAAAAAAGTGATAAAAGCAGCTAAAAATTCAAAATGAAAGGAAAGTGGCCAAGGACAGCAAGACTAACCCAAGAAATTCTTTAAGCATATAAATGCCAAAAAGCCAAAGTCAGAGCAAGTAGGACCCTTAAAAACCTGTGATGGGGGGCTGGTCACGGGTGACCAAGAGACGGCAGAGGAACTAAATAGGTACTTCAGCTCAGGATATACTCTCAAGGAAATAGTAATTGAAGGGGGTGGGCCAAGTGCAGATGTAGATAGTGCCAGTACTGTTAATACATCATCTGCTATAAATAATTGGCTCAGTGTAGAAAAATTCAAAGCCAAGTTAAATAAACTGAATGTGAACAAGGCTCCAGGCCCTGATGGCATTCACCCAAGAGTTCTTAAAGAGCTCAGGGTTATCTCTGTGCCCTTGTACATGATATTTAGAGATTCCCTGGTGACTGGTATAGTACCAGGAGACTGGCGCAAGGCAAATGTAGTTCCCATCTTCAAAAAAGGTTCCAAGTCTTGCCCAGGTAATTATAGACCAATAAGTTTAACATCTGTTGTGGGAAAAATGTTTGAGGGGCTCATAAGGGACTTTTACAGGAGTATGTTGACAAACACAATATTATTAGTGATTGCCAACATGGATATACTAAGGACAGAAGCTGTCAGACCAATCTGATCTGTTTTTATGAAGAGTTGAGTAGAAGTCTGGATAGCGGGCAGCTGTGGATATTGTGTTTTTAGACTTTGCAAAGGCATTTGACACTGTCCCTCATAAGAGTTTGTTGGGTAAATTAGAATCCATTGGGTTAGAGATAACAGTGAGTAATTGGATTAAAAACTGGCTGCTGGATCGTACTCAGAGAGTGGTGGTAAATGTATTCTACTCTGAGTGGTTCCCGGTTGTGAGTGGTGGTAATGACTCCTACTCTGAGTGGTCCCTGGTTGTGAGTGGTGGTAAATGACTCCTCCTCTGAGTGGTCCCCGGTTGTGAGTGGTGGCCGCAGGGCTCAGTATTAGGTCCGCTCTTATTTAATGGAAGGGATCGATAGCACGGTTTCGATTTTTGCAATTTTTGCAGATGACACCAAGCTATGCAGGGTAGTGAAATTTTGGG
>JAODAL010042097.1:0-35201 GCA_025379985.1 Phyllomedusa bahiana | reverse complement strand
GATGCCTGCTACGCTTATAATAGAGGTGATTTTAAATGTCGCCTTTCAGACACAAATGGATATTTTAAGGTCAAAAGCCCCCCCCCCTTTTCCCCTCGCTCTCAGGCTGGGCTTTCCAAGAATTCCGCAAACTGATCCGCACACATACTTGTTTGATATCGGGAGAGTACCCCCCCACTACAAGCTTTCTCCATTATTCCCTCCGCATGGAACACACACCCGCATTGACTCCTTTTTAGGAAAATTTTCCGGGCCGCTGCGGTCGTGGTGGACTCTGCCTGGGTCAAATAACTGGTCGGACCACGCCCCGTATCCATATCATTGGGCGCAGATAAGCTAAAACTGCAGAGCATTGGAGACTAAAGGTTCTATTGAAACCCCCGGGACTTGAAAAAGATCCGTAAAAAAATTGAGGAATATTCTCTATTAACAAAAACTCGGTATCTTCTGTAGGAGTGCTGTGGGAGGCGAAATAAGGCGGTAGTCGGGGGCCAATGTATAGTCTGACTCCCGCATTAAAAAGATAGGGTACCCCAAAAAAAGCCTCTTATGATTAAAAAAGAAATTAGAGCCCGCCCTGGCCCCGCAAAACCTTCCAAAGGGATCCTTAGGGGGAATAATTGAGGTTAGGCCCCAATTGAAAAACCGAGCCCTGGCAAAACTGAAAAGCTATTTCTATACTCTAGGCAACATACAAGAGCGAGGAAATAAAGCCCACACCTACTCGCCAAAAACTAAAACCGGACAAGCAAAAAGGACTCCGCAGGGTTTTTAAGGATGCAAAGGGGGGGATCCTTTGGGATGACCCAGATAAAAAACTCAACTTTTAAAAATTTTTTTCCAGCCCTATACACGTTGCCGACTCCCCCATCGAAACCCAGAAGTCGGATGCTTTCTTGGGACTTCCCCAAGGATCAACCTCCTCCTTTCATCGGCGGCCCTAGAAAAGCTGAAGCCCCAATAGAGAGGAGGGTTGGAGGGGAAAAACTGAAAGACCTGCCAATGGGAAAACTCCTGGGGCCCAAAGGGCTTACTTACCATTATTATAAAACCTTCCTTCCCCAGTTGGCGCCGACTGTAATCGCCCTCTATAATTCCTTCTTGAATGGCTCTCAGATTCCCCAGGCGATGTCTCACTCCTATATCACACTCTTACCTAAACCTGATAGAGACCACTCTGACCCCGCCAATTATCGGGCCCATAGCACTCTTAAAGCGATTTTGAAATCTTTGCTAAGATCCTACAAACAGATTGGCGGCCCGGCTCCCGCAGATAATCCACCCAGACCAGGTGGGGTTTGTTCTGGGAAGGCAGGGGGCGGACAACACCAGGCGGGCCATTGACCTTGTAGAGGTGGTCAACAGGGAGGATAGGAGTGCCCTTCTCCTGAGTCTCGACGCGGAGAAGGCCTTTGACCGCCTGAATTGGTCTTTCCTCTCGGCGACACTTGAGGCCTTTGGCATAAGAGGTTCCTTCATGACGGCGGTCAGAGGCCTATATTCTTCCCCTTCGGCGTCTATCCGGCTCCCCCATGGTGTCTCCGCCCCTTTCCAGATCAGAAATGGAACCAGACAGTGATGCCCACTCTCCCCTCTCCTATTTGTTATATCAGTTAGAACCCCCTGGCAGCTCTTTTCGTTTACACCCAGATAAATTTGAGGGATCACTGTTCATAGCAAAGAATATAAATTGTCACTGTTTTGCTGACGATTTTCCTGTTGTCCCTGTCGTCACCTCATATATCTTTACCCAACTGCACTCCCTCCTAGAAGAATTCGGTAGACTTTCCGGATTTAAAATTAACACTGGGGAAAACAGAGGCTCTGCCGATCAATATACCTGAAGCCAACCTGCATTCGCTAGAACTAAATTTTAAATACAAGTGGAAAAAAAAAAAAATTCCCTGAAATATCTTGGCATTCAATTAACAAGCTCTTATTCCTCTATATATCGCCCCAATTACCCCAAACTTTTCTCGGAACTCAGAAAACTAAGTCTCAATGGCAGCAGATGCCACTGTCCTGGTTTGGCAGAAAAAGCCGCAGTTTAAAATGACGCTGTTGCCTAAGCTGCTATACCTCTTTGAGCCTCTAAAAAGTGCAGATTCCCATGGGTGACTTAAAAAACGGTCCAGGCTGCGGTGATACGGTTTATTTGGGCCCAGAGAAGGCATAGGGTCCCGAAGGCTGTCCTCATGGCTCCGAGGCAGAGGGGTGGCTTGGGGGTCCCAGACCTCTTGAAATATTTTTGGGCGTCACAGTTAAGACGCATTGTGGGATGGTCCTCTCTACATGCTCACTCCATATGGGCAGAGATCGAAAAACTCTGGTGGCCCCAGTCCACCCTAATTCCTTGTTGTGGGGGTACCGCTCATTTGAATATAGTTTAAGCCTTTGCTGGGCCCCATGGCCTTATTAAGAAAAGTATGGAATACCTGCTCTAAACGATATTATCTGTGTTCTGAGACGTCACCTTTGACCTCGTTCCTTTTCCAGCCTTACCTCCCCGATAGTTTGTCATCAAATAGCTATAAGTTATGGTTTGAAAGGGGTCTCTTTCGGTTTGCGGATGTGGTGGAACCTCGGTCAAGGAAACTAATGTCCCCTTTTAGACTATAAAATCAACCTTCGAGCTAGCAGATCTGCATACTATCCTTTTTTTCAGATCGGCACTTCTTAAGACAAAAGTCGGGTTCGGATAAAGTATCCATTCCCTACTCGATTTGAGATCCTTTGTAGGAATAAACACTCCACCAGGGGTCTAGTCTCGGCCACTATCAGATCCTTCTGGACCCAAAACCTGACGATTTCCCTAAACATAAATACATGGAAGATGGAACAAACATTTGTCTGAACCGCTCACACTGGAAGAATGGCAACGCGTTTGGAGGGGCGCGTCAAAGACTTCATTATGTGCTATACACAAAGAGGATTCGTATAAAGTTTTATCTTTTGGTACCATACTCATTCTTTGATACATAAATTTAACCCCACGGGTTATCAGAAATTGCTGGGATGTAGGGCCGGTGGGCGCACCTTTTCGATATTCCTTTGGGAGTGTGCACATATCCATCCATTTTTGGGAGCATGGTCCGTGACCTCCTGGGGAGGCGTGGATGTGAGGTTGGCACTGGACCCTAAGATATTCTTACTTAACTTATTGCCACAGGGATCTGGGCAAAAACTCTAGACAATGGTTCTATTGCCTCCTCACTGCAGCTAAATGTCCTGATTGCCAAAAATTGGAAGTCTGCCCTCCCGCCCCTCTAGAGGTGACTTTTTGCCGGAGGCTACAGGACGTGCGCAAGGATGGTAATATTTTGACGGTCCCTCCTCCATGATCAAGTAGACACAAATTCAGGGCAATTTGGGATCTTTGGGGATTACTATGCCACTACAACCGGGCTAGCTTAGGACATGTCTCTACCGGGCTTGATAAACAAACTAAAAGGTCTCCCAACCCCTCCCCCCCCTCCCTGGATGTTTTCTCCTATGTGTCCTTGTCTGGTGTGTTTTGTCTCTTTTGATTTTTTAGCATTCGTTAATTTTATGCGTAAACTGGTTGTCACTAACTCTCACCACTTGTGCTCCAACCCTTTGATTTTGCAACGAGAGACGTAATTTCGGTGGTTGGAGGATATCTATCCCAAAATTGTTAATAACACCTATCCTTAATGGGACCAACCACTCACATTACAGCACCCCCCCTGATAGTTTTGTATTACTTATTGTATAGGAAGAATATCTTTGGTCTAGTGGAGGAAAGTATGGTTTGTATGCTGTTCGCTGTACTTGTAAAATCCATACACAATTCTAGTTGGCTCCAGATGCGCTTATGGATTATATTTCTGTATGTTGCATATCGCTTCAGATGTTTATGATGTATACAAATAAAAATACAGTTGAAAGAAAAGATACATTTTATTTATTTTATTTACTATATCAAAGCAACATATGAAATTAACAAAGTGAACGTGAAAACCACACTAATAAAACATATTTATTTCTATTACTAGTAAACATGCAGATGCATATAGAAAGTGCAACAGAGTACTGTATTGTAAAATATTAGAATGTGCAAAATGAATATAAAAAAGCTGCCCCATAAAATGCAATTATAGAAAACAAAATAAAAAAATTATAATATAATAATGTATGCATAAATATATATATTAAATAATTATAAAATACATAAATTAATAAGTAGTACAATAAGTCCCTAAACTATATAAATTTACAAAATAAACCCAAATATATATATATATAGTAGTCCCACAAAGTTTATAGCTTAAGACGTTATCTTCCATAGTGAGGGTATGTTTGTTTAGGAGCACATCCTTCCTAAGTTGATGTTTTCATTAGTATCAATCTGGAATTTATATGACTTTTTGATTGATTTGATTATTCCATTTTATGTGCTGCGTAACTCGGAAAGGCTGGCCACTATTTACCTATTAATACCCTGAAAAACAGGAACAAATGTGTGGGGGTGCGTTCCGAGGGCGCACTCGCGGTGTTGCACAAAAGCTTACAAACTTATCAACTATACCCACTATTCCCAGAACACAGATAACAATAAAAAATTTTCGGGCCCAGGGGTGCCGCAGAGCTGATAGAAATGAGAAGCTTACTTCAAAGCCCACATGGTACTGTTCCTGGGAATGATTGCTTGCGGCCTGACACCGACTGTGGCCCTAAATAATTGAACTACAGGCCTAGTAACAGTCCCAAATAGGCTGACATGCATGCTTAGACCGGGGGTTTTTTGGGGCTAGAACCGGATGAGGGGCCCCTTTGTTAGGCGGGCACCCGGAAAAGGTGGTTTTCTCTCCCCACAACTGGGTTTGGATTAGTCCAGTCCATCTTTCAACATCTTTTTCCAAAGCGAGATCAGCAACAAATCTCTCATCTCTCGGCAAGATTAAGTCACCAACAGATACAGCTACACTCCACAGCAGCAGGAAGTCCCAGAGGAATGATGCTCAACTTATTTTCAGTGTCTCAGTTCCAACTCTTTCTCTCCAAGATGTCTGCTGCTGACCCACGAATTCCTCCGCCTCTCCCTTCCAGTCACATGTCAAATCATGTGTCTTCCCATAAATTACACACAGGTTAAACTTTCAGAACAGTGGCATATTGTGGTCAAACAGCAGAATACAGAATGTCAGTTTGAAATCATTAATTATACATAAAATTATATTTCCCTGGGCAGAGATTATGAGGCTGTTCCCACATCCCACCATGTTGTTCCCATTTTGATATGGTAAGACCAAGACAACATCTTACAATTGATCATCAGTACCTCACCATTGCGAGGCTTTAAACAGGATGCTCTCAGACGGAAGTTGCCACTGAGTGTCATCAGCAGGTTGCAACAAAGATGCAGGGAGTCTGTGAGAGTCACAGAGAGGCAAAGAAGTGAATATCCTTTGGCTACATCACACACTGATAACCGCTTCATTGTAAACAATGTCCTTCGGAACCAGATGTTGAATGCCACACAAGCATGTTAAAGGCGGGAAAGAGGCAACCGAATGTCAGACTATTTGTAACTGTTTAAATCAGTGTGGTCTATGTACTAGATGACCGACAAAGGTACCCGACTGATACTTGACCTGGATGATACACACTGCTCTATTTGACGCTCTACTCAGACCATGCTGATTTAAGTGGTTACAATCGGTCTGACGTGACACTTGGGTGCCTCTCACCTCCCCTAAACATGCCTGGAGTTGTGTGGCATTCATCAGCCGGTTCTGCAGGGCATTGTTTACAATGAAGCAGTCAACAGTGCATCGGCTCCTTTTTTTTGTGACCCAACAGTACAGCTAAAGTGGTATGGTGATGGGAGATTGTGGCTAGTGCGACCATTGTGACCCCTGTAGCTATGCCACTGTCAATGTGACCTTTTCACTGATGACCCTGTCACCAGTTTACCAATTGTATTTCCTTGGATTACTTTTGGTAGGTACTAGCCAAAGCATAATAGGAAAACCCTCCACAGAACTTGCCATTTTGCTGATGCTCGGACCCAGTAGTCTAAGCATCACAATTTACCCACTGTCACCATTACACATAAAAAATATTTCGCCCTTTATTTCCCGGGCTTCTAACACAACAAACAGGGACTGCCCCCTTTTGTTCCCTGTTTTTTTAAAAACTTTGGGTAAAGTGTAAATTGACAAAAAATTTCAATGTTAAAAGCTGTTTAAGGGTTCCCGTAGTAAAAATTTTTTAACATTCAAGAGGGGGGGCCGGAGGGGTGGGGCGCACCCCGGGGAGGGAGGCCCCCATGCCCACAGCGCCCCGGACTCCAGCGGGGGGGCAGGGGAGGTGTCCCGGCGGGGGCGTGGGAAAGGGCCGGGGAGCCAGAGGGGAGGGGGGGGGTTATATAACCCCGGGCCCCCCCGCGTGGGAACGGCCCGAACAGAGACAAAAATGAGGGGTCCTGTGCTTTGTGGCGGTTTGGTGCAAAAGGTGGCTGCAGTGGAAGCTCTTTTTGGACACTCGGGAAAGGGGAAAAGGGGGCAGGAGGGGCCCGGGAAAACAACGGGGTTGCAGGGAGCTTTGGGGGGCAGGGTGGGGGGCCTTTTCCCCCTTTCCTCACCTTTTAAAGGGTTTTCGGGCCCCCCCCCAGGCCCGGGCACAAGGCCCACCATCGAGACGACCCCGGGGAGGGTTCCCCCCAGGTCCTGAAATGGCCGGCGGGCCCACCTCAGGGGGACCCTTCGGGCCCAAGGGGGAGGGCGTGGCTCGGGGGGGGCCACGCCCCCCCTCGGCCCTGGAGGAAAAGAGAAGGTGGGCTGGCCCATTTCAAACACGGCGGCCCCTTTCCACGGCATGTGGGGGAAAGTTTGCGGGGGCTCCTGTCGACGTAGAGATGCGGGAGACGGTGAGCGGTTCTGGGGGGGGGGTTTCCCCCCGGTGGGGCCCGGTAAAGGAAAATTACAATGGAGTTTTTGGTCGACGGTTTTCGGGGGAGGGGTTCATGGAAAAGGGGCGGGGAAATGGGGGCCTTCGCCAGAGCCCCAAAGGGGAGGAGGAAATGGTCGGTCTTCGAGGTTCCGGGGAAATTTGGAGAGCACATGGGGGGAATCCCGCCCGTGCAAAATAAAAGGTCAGGGGTTTCCAAGGGTTCGGGGCCAGGCCCAAGTGAAGGGGGGAAGAGCGGGGGGCACAGGGTTTTGGAGGAAAAAAGGACTTTCACTTCGGGGAAACGGGTCAAAAAGGGCTGGCAGGATCACAGCCCCCGTGAAGGGGTTTGGGGGTCAGTTCCGCCCTGGGGTTGTACCCCGCCAGGGGGATAGGGGGGGTTTTGGGCCCTTGGGTCAGGACCCTTTTTCCGTTGCCCCCCGGTTTCCCGGGAAATGGAAAGGAGTTGGCGGGAAGTATTGGGGGAGTTAGGCGCTTTTCCCCAGGGCCTATGGGGGGTGGTGTCGGGTGTCAAGGAAAGGGCTTGGGGGTTTTTTGATGTCGGGTGGGGGGGTCCCCCCCGGGCGGGAAAGGGGGGGGCCCCCGCTCGGGGGGGTTTGTGCTCTGGATTTGCGTTTCAAAACAGAGGGATTTGGACAAGGTGGATATTTGAAACTTTTGGGGATGATAGGGGGAGGGAGGGGTTTTTATTTTAGGTTTTTTGAAGGCCCGTGGGGGCTTTTTTGAAAAGGAGGTGAGAGAAAAGATCGGGCGGGAAAATGAGTATTTTCGAGTTTGGGGTTTCCTCCTTCCTCGGGAAAAAATTTTAAATTTAGATAAGGGAAAAGGGACGTAGGTAAGAAGGGGGGAGGAGGGGGAAAAAGAGATGGCATTTTGATACCCAGACTTTTCAAAATTGGTTCCCGGGAAATTTGAATTTTTGGCTGGGGTGTGATTGGGAAAAAAACTCCTCGGGTTTTTTCCCGGGTTTTTTCGCTATTGGATGCAATCGGGAAAGGGCTTTTTAAAGAGTGTATGGGGGCCAGGTTGGGTTTCCATACGATAAGCATTTCCCGGGCAGCGGAAGGGGGTTTCCCCCCCTTTTTCCATATTTTTGGGACCAAAAAGTTTATGGGGGACGTGGCTAAAGGGTGAGGGCACCGGAGGAGGTAGGGGCTTTTCCTTTCGGGGGGGGGCCCGGGGGTTTCCGGGAAAACAGGGGGGGGGCCGCCCCGGTAGCGGCTCAAAACCAAAAAAGGGAGCAAGACGGGGGTCTGTTGGCATTTTCAACGACAGCCATTGATTCGGGGATTTTTTGTCGCTTAAAGCAATCTGTTCGGTTTTGCAGCCGACCTCGCATGGGAAAATCCAAATGTTTCCGGCGGGGAAAAAGGGGGTTAAAGGAGCGGTACGCGGGGGGGGGAGACACCGGTGAAGGGGCCGCTTGGAACCTTATTTTAATTTTGGGAAACCAGCGGGAGGGCTGCATTGTTTTTTGCGTGGGGGGTTTCACGGTGGGTTTCGGATTCCCCCGCCGGAAAAAAACCATGGGGTGTTTTTTTACGTTGAAAAATTTTGAGGTCTCCCATTTTGGCATCCGGAGGGGGGTCTGAGAAGGGGCAAAGGGGGGTTCATTTTGGGGCAGGTTGGCGGGTTCCTTTTGCGGGGGGTCCCCTTGGTGGGGGTTTTTTAATTTTCCCCCTTTTTGGGAGGGGTTTAAAAAAGGGAAAGGAACCAAACAAGTTTTTTTATTCACCACTTGCCCTTTCCCCAAAAGTTCATCATTTTAATGAGGGGTTTCCCCCGGGCACTGTGCTCAGTCAAATTCCTTTGGTTTCCCAATTTTTTGACAGGGTTTGGTTCTTTGGGGTTGCGGGGGTAGGGTAGGGGGGCTTGAGGGCAAAGGAAACCGATAAAGAGTCGGGTTTTTCAGGTTGTTCCCGGTTATGCGGGAAAAGGCTGGGGTTTTTTGGGGGTTGTTCGAGGGAAAACATTTTTTGGGGAATAGGTGTTTTCCCAAAGGGTTGGGGTCCCAATTTTTTATTCGTTTTTTAGGCTTTTTATTTTTCCTTTTTTTTGGAATGGGGGTAGGGAGGGGTTTTCCGGGGTTTAAATCCATCACCAATTATTTGGTTGTTTTTTTTCTGTTTTTGGGCCCCAGTGGACTCGGGGTTTTTTTTTTTGTTTGGGGTCCTGCGGGGGCCCCCCCCAAAATCAGTGGGCCCCCCACCCCCCCCTAAATTTTTTTGGGGGTTTTCAGATAGATTGGGAAAGGCGATGGGAATCCCGGGTTTAAACCGGGGAAAAAGGGTGATGGCGTTAAAAGGGGATTTTTAAAAAGGGCTTTGCTTTTAAAGAAAGATCACGTTGAGGGAGTTCCCAATCTTTTTGGGGAAAAATTTTGAAACTTCCTTTTTGTTTTTATCCCGATGGGCAGGGCCTTTTTTCGAAGGTTGGCGGCCCGCCACGCCCGGGGGAAACGGGGGCCGCATCTTTTTTATCAATTGACATTTTGCCCGAAGGAGGCCCTTTAGAGTGGGGCATTTCCTTTTTTAAAGGGAAATTCAATGGCCCGGTCCATTATATTGGACGCGGCAGTTGGTAAAAACGGACTTGATTTTTCTTTGGGAAGGGGGGCGGGCGGGGTGGGATAGGGGGCCTTTCTGTCGGGGGATTGGAGCGCGGGCACCTGGAAACCTAGCGGGGGTGGGGGCGGGATTGGTGAGGAATCTGGCTTTTGGGAACCTTTTTCCCAAATTTTGTGCATTGCGGTGGAAATTTTTGGGGGGGTGGGAAGCGGAAAAAAGGAAAGGCCCACCCCCCTTTGGGGAAAATTTTTGGGGGGTGGTGCAGGCCATAAAACACTTTTTTCCCCGGTTTTCCCGCCGTGGTGGGTTTGTTTCAAAGGTTTGTTCTGCGCGTCTGGGTTTAAAACTTGTGAGTTGTGGTTTGTCCCCCGTGGGGGGTTAAAAACATTTGGTTTGACATCTATCTCGTTCACATTTGGGCAGCGGTTTCGGCCCCGGCCCCGGGAATGCAGGGAAATCGGCGGGGGAAGGGCCCCCAAGGGAAAAAGGGGGGAGCGTTTTAAACAGGTCCCGGCGGGAAAAAATTGTTAAAAGGTGGGCCCTGTAACCCCGGGGGAAACGGGGGGAAACCCTTTTTCAGTTTCGTGGGGCTTGTGGGGGGCGTTTTGGGAAAGGCCCTTTTGGGCCCGATTTCTTCAAAGGAGGAGGGGGGGTGGTTGTTTCTTTTTTGCTTTATGGGCCATGGGTAACCCAAGGGGGGTTCGGGGGTTCAAAGGTTTTCCCGGGCTGTTTTTCCTGGGTTTGCTTTTGGCTTAAAGGGGGCACGAGGTTTTGGGGGAAAGTGACAAAGGGTTTTTTTCGTGCCCAAAGGCTTAAAAAGGGTTTCAAGGGGGGCGTACCCTCGGTGGAGGGGAAAGGCCCCGGGGGTTTTTCCCGTTGTTTGAAGCGCTTGGTTTTGCAGTGGGCGGTGTGGTTAATTTTTTTGGGAGGAGGGGCTTTTTTGGGGCTGGCCTCTCTTTGGCGTTTTTTTGGCGCTTGGCGTATTGGGGAATTATTTTTTTCCTATTAAATGGGGGGCCCGGGGGCCCTCCCCCAATGAGGATGTGAAAGCTCCGGGAAGAGGGGGGTTTTGAGTAGGATCGGGAAAAAATTTTAAAAACGGATCAAATGGGCAAGGGGAGGAAAAGTGCGGGGGACGTGTTAAACCCGGGAAATGATGTGTGTGCATTTTTGGGCCAGTCCCGGGAAGCAGGCGCTCTGTGCAACTCGGCCCATTTTTGGTGCATGAGGTTTGGGGCTTTCCCTTTGTCTCGGTTTTTTCCTTTTTCAAGCCCTTTTTTTTCCGACTTTGTTTTTTTGGGATTTGGGTTTTTTGGAAACCCTGCCCCAAAAACCCCCGGCCACCCCACTCCTTTCGTTTTGGGGCGACGACGGGGGCCGGCTATTTCTTGGGCGGATTAAAGGGGCCCTGAAATGAGGATAGTTGGGTTTGGGGGTCAAATTTTTTTCCGGTTTTACACCCGGGGGCCGAAAACTAGCGCGGGGCCTCCCGGGTTTTAAAATTTGGAAGAAAGAGAGTCCCATGGCGGAAAGGGCAAAAGGTGCTGAGGGGGGGGGGGTGGGTTGGGTTTTATGGATTATCCCTTTGGGCTAGTGTTTTCACGATTGGGGGCATTTTTTTGAAACTTTTTTGCTTGTGCTTCTTTTTCCGGGTTGGGTTCCCATGGGTTGGGGGTTAGGGGATCTTTGGGGCCACTCTTTTGTGCTTTAATTTGGGGGGCACAGCAGCGGGCTTTGCGGGAAATTTTGGCCCTCCATTTTTGGGAAACCCAGGGGGCCCGGCGACAGCCCGGTGGTTTGGAAAGGCTTTGGAAAAGGGTTTAGGGGAACCGGTCTTGCCGGGTTTTTTCCAGGAAAAACCCCAGTGGGACCACCCCCCCGGGAATTTTTTTGTGGTATTCCTTTTCAAAGGGAAAATTTGTTTTGGGGGACTCGCCCGATCCCGGGAAATTTAAATTTAAGGGAATTTTCCCGCTATGATTTTATTTTGCGGTTTATGAGGCAGCCCCGGGGTTTTTTGATGAGGGTGGGGGGCCCCATATGGTCGGCGCCGGCCATTGGCTTTAAAATGCGGGTTTCTTTCATTGGTCTTAAACCTTTGCGCGGGTAAAAATTTGAATCGTACTGCCCGCCCGTTTTGTTGTAAGGAAGGGGGGTTTTGGTGGTGCGTTCACGGGGAACGGGAGACAGGAAGGTTGTTTTTTTGGGGGAAAGGATGGGGGTTTCCCCCAAAAATGCCGAAGTTTTGGGAATTGTGGTCTTAAGTGGGGGAAGAGCTTGGGGGCTGGTGGGGGGGGACGAAAAATGGGGATCCAGGGAGTCGTTTGGGCTATCGGGAGGGGGGTCCTTGGATTCAGTGAAAATTGGGGGGGGGAGCAGGTTTTTTCGGTTGGGCCCCCAAAATTTGGAAGTGACCGGCCCGGGCCCGAATTTTTTTGGGCTCCGCAGGGCAAGGCCCTTTGGGGAGGGGGGTTTGAACAGGGGGTGAGGCCCCTGAGGTTTTTTTGGGGTTTCCCCTTTGGGGGTTTTGGGGGTGAAACCCTGAGGGTAAAGCTACTGGGAAAAAGTGGGAAATGGTCACCCAGGCTTGGGGAGGGGTTAGGTAACTCCCGGGGACCTCACCCCCCAAGTTTTTAACTAGGAAGGTCGTTTAAAAAAGTGGTTAGGGAGCGGTCCAAATTTTGGGTTTTAGGGGGGAAAAACTAAATTCTTTTAAATTTTTGAAAAATTTTTTAAATTGTGTTAAAAAAAAGGGCCCTGCTGGGGGCCAATAAAACCAAACCTATGTCTCAAGTCGTTTTTGGGGGAACAGGTGGGGGGAAGGCCCGGGAAAGGTTTGGGCGCTGCAAAAGGGCCCAAGGGTAAACAACCAGGGTGCACCCTTTGCCCCTTCCCTGAGGAAAAAGGAAAATTTGATTGCGAGTTTCCCCCCCTTTTCTATACAGGTTTTTACTAAAAATTATCCGCCCTACCCCTGCGGGGTTTTTTGGCAAATAAACTATCCTGTGGGACTTTTTTTATCGCTAGGGCCCTTTACGATGCTTGAAAGGCAATCCATAAACCCCATTCCCCCATGGTTTTTTCCTGACCATTTATCTACTCCACTTTGAAGAAGCAGGCGCCTCAAACCTGCCGGGGGGGCCCGGCCTGAAAAGGGGGCCCGCTGTGGGATCTTCAGCTGTGGGGAAAAAACGAACCCACCCTTACCCTCAAACTTGCTTTTCCCGTTCGTCCCCGTTTCCCTCCCGGGGTTCCATATTCCCTATTTTTACATAGTTAGACGGTTTTGAAAAAAGGGACACTGTCCATAAAATTTTCAACCCAAGGGGTGGGGGGGAAAAATTGGGGTAAAGGGGAAAAAGGGGAAAGGACATTATGCCCAGCCTCACCACTGTTTAATAACCTTGAAACCCACAAGGCAAGAACCAATCTGCTCCAGTGGAGACCGTATCTCTGACCCCAGAGCCTCTACCAGCCCGATCCAGAATTTTACATGGCTACATACGCATTAATATTCTTTAGTTCCAGGTAGGTATCTAAGCCTTTCTTGAAACTCTCTACAGTTCCTGCCGTGACCAGATCCTCAGGCAGGCTATTCCACAGATTCACAGTTCTTACAGTGAAGAACGCTCTTCTCCTCTGGAGATTGAATCCTTTTTTCTCTAGTCGAAGGGAATGTCCCCTTGTCTTTGAGAGGCTTCACTTGAAATAATTTTTCCCCATACTTTTTGTAGGGACCATTTATATATTTATATAAATTAATCATGTCCCCCCGAAGCCGTCTTTTCTCAAGACTAAATAAGTTCAATTCTACTAACTTCTCCTCATAACTAAGATGCTCCATTCCCCTTATAAGTTTAGTTGCTTGTCTTTTCCTCGAGGGCAAGGAATTGGAGTTCTACTTGAGGAAGATTAAGGCCAAAAAAGGCAAATAAACTTGTTTCCCATTTGGCTCCAAATAAACTTCACTATTGCTGACAGAGTCCTTTGGCCTGCTACTGTTTGTGGCCTACCTCACCAAGAATTAGTGCCACCATTCTGCCTGCAGTGAGTGCTACATATCTCTGGCAGCGATAGACAGGCACTGCGAGGGCCACAGAGTCCGGCCTTTTTTTCTGTGGGGCTGTGAGTAAAATCGTCTGGCGGCAAGTACACCTATCATCTTCTGACATCAGTTGTTGGGACCTGCTGGCCCTTTACTTTTGCTTGGACACCTACTCTTGCACAAAGTAGCTGATCTCATCTCATCAGTTCTCACAAGCACTGCAAGTGACACCGTCCTAACAGCGCACACAATTGATATACTGTGGTGCTATATGTATATACAGTTGAAACCAGAAGTTTACATCCACTATATAAAAAGACACATATGCATGTTTTTCTCACTATCTGACATGAAATCAAGATAAAATTTACCTGTTTTAGGTCAATTAAGATTATTATTATTGTTATCAAGATTATTTATATTTGCCAAATGCCACAATAATGAGAGAGAGAATTTTTAAGGCATTTTTATTACTTTCTGCAAAGTCAAAAGTTTACATGCATTTCATTTGTATTTGGTAGCATTGCCCTTAAAGGGGTTGTCTCACTACAAAGATTGCTTTTTATGTTATTGCAAAAACATGTCACTTTGCAATATATATCCATTAACAGTGTCCTACCTATTTTGAGATATCCCCTCTTGTATGGGCTGCATCAGCTCCTCAGTTCGCTCTAGCTACAGACCTGTTTGATCTATCCTGATAGGCTGCCAGCACTGGTTGCTATAGCTACAGACCTGGCTTCTACTGCAGCCTACTGGAAGCCAGTAAACACGCCCCTGAATTCAAAGTGAAACCAAGAAAACAGGACTGAGGTAAGAGGACTCAATGTAGTGAGACAACCCCTTTAAACTGTATGACTTGGATCAAACGTCTTGGATATCCTCCCACAAGCTTCTCACAATAGTTGGTAGGAATTTTGGCCCATTCCTTCTGACAGAACTGGTGTAACTGAACCGTGTTTGTAGGTCACCTTGCTCGCACATGACTTATCAGCTTTACCTACAAATTTTCAATAGGATTGAGATCAGGGTTCCAAAACATTAACAGTTATCCTTAAGCCACTTTGTAACCAGTTTGGCAGTATGCTTCAGGTCATTGACCATTTGGAAGATCCATTTCCGCCCAAACTTTAACTTTCTGGCTGATGTATTGAGATGTTGCCTCAGTATTGCCACATAATCTTCTTTCCTCATGATGCCATCTATTTTGTGAAGTGTACCAGTCCCTCCTGCAGCAAAACAACCCCACAACATGATGCTACCACTCCTCATGTTTCACAATTGGGATGGTGTTCTTAGGCTTCAAAGATTCTACCTTTTTCCTCCAAATGTAACGATGGTCATTATGGCCAAATAGTTCAATTTTAGTTTAGTCAGATTGCAGGACATGTCTCCAAAAATGTAGGTCTTTGTTCCTGTGTGAATTTGCAAACATTAATCTGGCTTTTATATGTTTCTTTTGGAGTAATGGCTTCTTCCCAGCAGAGTGGCCTTTCAGCCCATGTTGATACAGTACTCGTTGCACTGTGAATAATGACACAGTCTTACCAGCTTCCGCCCGCATCTTCACAAGGTCTCTTGCTTTTGTTCTTGGGTTGATATGCACATGCTGGACCAAAGCATGTTCATCTCTGAGACACAGAACCCATCTCCTTTCTGACTGCTACGCTGGCTCTTGCTTGTACTTGCGTCAAATTGGTTGTACAGATGAATGAGGCATCGTCAGGTATCGAGAAATTGCACACAAGGATGGTCCAGACTTGTGCAAGTCCACAATTCTCTTCCTGATATCTTGGCTGATTTCTAGAGACTTTCCTATGATGTTACACACAGAAGCAGTGTGTTTCTGGTGTGCCTTAAAATACATACAGAGGTGTGTCTCTAATTAACTCAGATGTTGCCAATAAAGCTTCCAAAGACATGACATCATCATATGCGCTGTCCAAAATTGTTTAAAGGCATAGTAATCCTAACTGACTTAAAAATGGGTTAGGTTTATTCTGATTTCATGTAAAATAGTGAGGAGAACATGCATACATGCCTTTTAATATAGTGTATGTGTAACGGCGCTCGGCACCAAACTTCAGGCTGACAGGTATCGTAGGTCCCCACCCCTATTTGAGCCGGGCGATAGGGTTTAGTTATCCACCAAGTCATCCGCTTCAAAGTGCCCAGTTACAAGTTGGGCCCCAAATACTTGGGCCCTTTTGTGGTACTTCGGAGACTGAACTCAGTAGCCTACAAGCTCCGCTTGCCCCCGACCCTACGTATCCCGAACGCCTTTCACGTGTCCCTCCTCAAGCCGGTGGTGCTGAACCACTTCTCCCGTAGATCTGTTTCGCCTTCTCCTGTCACTAATACAGATAACATCTTTGAGGTCAAGGAGGTGTTGGCGGAGAAGACAGTGAGGGGAAAGCGGTTCTTCCTTATTGACTGGAAGGGCTTCGGTCCGGAGGAGCGTTCATGGGAACCAGAGGCCAACCTGTCCCCTGATCTCCTCTCTAAATTCCAAAGGAAGAGGGGGAGACCTAAGGGGGGAGGGGGGGTACTGTAACGGCGCTTACGGAGTCCGGCGCGGGTGCCGTGGCTGCCCTTGCCCTTCTGCCACTGCTCAGGAAACCCCATACTCACCAGTCCCCGCTCCTGTGTCTAGCTCCGACGGCCGCCACGCGCGTACCCGCTGCTTAGGGCGCGCGCGCGACGCCTGGTCGGGATTTAAAGGGATAGCGTGCCGATAATTAGCCATCGCTGGACGTTGACCCTATTTAGTTTGCACGCCTCCTACACTCTCTGCCAGTTCGTTGGTGTGTGTTGGAGTACTTAGTTTGTATTCTGAAGTTCCGTCTCGCCTACCCGTGTACCAGTCCGCCTGCTTACGTTCCTGACCTTGCCTGTTTGCCGCCTGCTCTGACCTTCTCCCTGTCTCTGACCACGAACCTCTGCCGCCCGTCCTGACCTCCTGCCTGTCCCCGACTATGTCTCCGGATTCTGATTCTGTACCACGCATTACTCCGGCCGCCGCCACCGCAAGCAAGTCACGTCAGGGTTAGCGACCTGGTAGCCTCACGCCGCAGCAAGTCCATCCCGCTTTGCGGCGGGCTGTGGTGAACACCGGGGGCTACTTAGACTCCGCTCCCTGGCGTGGCTAAACTATCATCGCTTGCAGTGGTCCACCTAATCCACCTCTGCACTACAGTATGTAAACTTCTGGTTTCAAATTTATATGATTTCTATACAGCTTTACCGCCTCTGGCTTCCAAATGGACTATAGTTTGTCATCTGCACTCCTGTGATACATCACCTATCATAACATATACCTCTCCCTACAAAGTTTCCCACCTGCACCAAAAAATCCCCATCTCTTTGTGTAGATCTAGTACCTTCTTCCTCTTGTGGTTGCTTGAATCCCAATTCTCCTGCAAAGGTGTAATCATGTATACCTATCTTTGCCTATCTTTACACTAAGGCTTTGTCTCTACTACAATGAAATACGATTGAAAAATCACCAGAAAAATGATCGTTTAGGCAGCCCATAGCCTTTAATAGAAAAAACAACCTGAAGGTCTGCACAGGTAGTTTTTTCTCCGTTCGTCTTTTGGTGCCGGCGTATTATACAACATGTTGTATAATATGTTGGTGCTTGAGTTTTTTCATTGTCTTCCCATACAATCAATTGTATGGGCCGACAGCAAAAAATGAGAAACGACCGCATTTTTTGTGCAAAATGTGACAAAAGCTGCAGTCGTGCATCGGCAAAAAAATAGTCAACTTTCGGCGGTCTTTTTGTCCGATGCAGTATAGACCTAAACCACCCTCCAAAGTGTTGGATAAGTTTGAAAAGCATTGAAGACTATACAATCCATCTTCTAGCTCCTAGTTCGTCCCTCAGATGACTTGGCTGGGCCAATTAAGAATGGTCACAGAGTTGTTCTGAAGCCACTGCTTTGTTATTTTAGCTGTGTGCTTAGGGTCATTGTCTTGTTGGAAGAGGAACCTTTGGCCCAGTCTGAGGTCCAGAGCACTCTGGAAGAGGTTTTCATCCAGGATATCTCTGTATTTGGCCGCATTCATTTTTCCTTCAATTGCAACCAGTTGTCCTGTCCCTGCAGCTGAAAAACACCTCCATAGCATGATGCTGCCACCACCATGTTTCACAGTTGGGATTGTATTGGGCAGGTGCTGAGCAGTGCCTGGTTTTCTCCACACATACTGTTTAGAATTAACACCAAAAAGTTAATCAGAAAAAAGAATCTTATATCTCATAGTCTGGGAGTCCTTCATGTGTTTTTTTGCAAACTGTATGCGGACTTTCATATTTCTTGCACTGAGGAGAGGCTTCCGTCGGCACACTCTGCCATAAAGCCCTGACTGGTGGAGGGCTGCAGTGATAGATGACTTTGTAGAACTTTCTCCCATCTCCCTACTGCATCTCTGGAGCTCAGCCACAGTGATCTTGAGGTTCTTCTTTACCTCTTTCACCAAGGCTCTTCTCCCACGATTGCTTAGTTTGGCTGGACGGCCAGGTCAATCAAGATTTTTGGTCCCAAACTTCTTCCATTTTAGGATTATGGAGGCCACTGTGCTCTTAGGAACCTTGAGTTCTGCAGAAATTCTTTTGTAACCTTGGCCAGATCTGTGCCTTGCCACAATTCTTTGAGACTCTCGGTTCACATATTTTGATCAAAAGATGTTTAAGCTGCCCATGACTTTCAACGTGATCTCAAAATCGGGCAGTCCTATCCTATGCTATCCATTTTGGTGCTTCCATTTTGGGTTTCTGTCCCCGCCCACTCTCACAGGCTGTCATAAGAAGGGCAGCTTGCAGGTTGGGTGTTTTTTTTATTTTTTCTCTCTGAATAATGGAGGTCGGTTGACCCGGTGGGAGGCCTGATTGGTAAAGATAGCATAGGATAGGACTGCCCGATTTTGAGATCACGTTGAAAGTCGTGGGCTACTTAAACATCTTTTGATCAAAATATGTGAACCGAGAGTCTCAAAGTTTTTTCATGTATGATAGATAGCATAAATGCTTCTTTAGGGATTTCCACGTAGTGTATTGCCACAATTCTGTCTCTGAGTTCCTTAGGCAGTTCCTTAGACCTCATGATTCTCATGTGCTCTGACATGCACTGTGAGCTTTGAGTCTTATATAGACAGGTGTGTGCCTTTACTAATCAAGTCCAATCAGTTCAATTAAAAACAGGATCAGAAGGAAATGGACAGCATGTGAGTTAAATATGAATATCACAGCAAAGGGTCTGAATACTTAAGACAATGTGATATTTCAGTTTTTCTTGTTTAATAAATTTGCAAAAATCACCTGAGACTCGTTTCCAGTCTATCCGTGCACGTCCAGGGGTGGAACACTGACGGTCAGCTGGCATCCTTTTCGTTTTATATATTGTATATCTTGGAAATAGTACGTGCTCCTGTCATACATCTAGTCTCATCACTTGAATATTTCATTGGACTTGTGAGTTTATAAAAAGAATACTGATGACTAGATTTATATACCACAAATATAATAAATTGATTTCTATAGTGGAATTTATGCATTGAATAAGATTCGATCCATAATGTCTCAAAATACTGCCATTCCTTCCACCTCAACTGATTTGAATCCGTCATCGTGGTCTCAGCAAGGCTAAAAAAAGCCCGCAGATATTTTTTACAATCAATGAGACTGGCAGTAACCAAGCAGTCGACCAAGATCTGCAAATTACTATGCTTAAATTAGAACGTCTCACCTGCAAAGAGTTGCGTCTTTGGTGGGATCAAACCACACTAAGCAATTATATTGAGAAGAAAATGATACCGCGTGGCCTGCGTATCAAAAAGTTCCCGACTAATCCACTTCTAAAAGAACTAATGGAAGAATGGAATTCAATATTGAGCAATTGCTCATTCAAACTCATGGAACTTTTAATTAAAAATGAAGACACATTAAGAAATACTATTAACCAAGAAATCTCAAGTGTCAAAGCAGAGCTGCAGCCCTTTAAGCCTACAACCAAATACAAGGAATTGCAAGAAAAAATGTTAAACAATATACAGAAATTGGAAGACTCAATTGTGGCATATAAGAAAAGGAAATTTGAAAGAGACACCCTTGATTATAATAATGATAAAGTCTATACCTGGCACCGCAGTGCTTCCACCCCTCGCTCCATTCTGAAAAATCAACAACAAAACAAACAACAGTGGACCAACAGAAGAAATGTGGTTTCCTTTCCAGGACTTGACTCTTCAGTGGAAACTTCAGCCACGTCAGTCTCTGAAGAACTTTCGGACACCTCTCAGTCAGATGTACCAGACAAAAACAACAAAAAGAACATTCCCAAAGAGGCAAAACTAACACAACATCCACGTCAAAAAACGATCCAGGAGATCCGGGAGAAAACACAAGAAAATCAAGATCGAAAACACGCAAACGCAAATTCTAGATTCTCCTATAGTCAACTTGTCAAGCTATATATTAACAGAGACTCAAATCTCGTTACTATCTAAGGGGTTGGGGTTTATTCCCACAAAAAATTTTGATTTGTATTCTACACTATTGGACATAAATAGATTAGCACGTAATTTAACTTTAAAGAATCATTTTTCAAATATTGATGATGGAAATGGTGATGCTGGTCTTTACACTGATGTATGTGTGTCCAATCCTGTAGTATACAATTCGTTTGAAGAAACTTGTAACATTGTTGCATTACGTAATTTGGAAAGTGAAAACTCATTTTCTGTTGCAGCACCTTGTCCTGATTTTCGCAGGAAAAACAGTAATTTTTATCCTATCAACTCACGCCCGGTTGGTCTGGATATGTTCCAAGAAAATATAGAAAGAGACCTTTTGATGTTGCAGCAGAAAATTAGAGATAATCTGTTAAATTTAACATGTCCAAATTAGAACATACAGCGCTAGTAAACTACAGAACAATACAGATCTGTTAATACATCCAGCGGATAAGGGTGGGGCGATTGTGGCACTTGATGCTGGTTTATATCGCAAGTTAAATATAACATTGTTGCAAGACAGGGATACTTATCGCCCCCTTTCCTGTGATCCAACTAATCTATTTAAAACCAAACTAAAAAAGTTATTACAAGAAGGAATCACAATGGGAGCTATTTCTACTACGTTAGCTGACAAATTGTTTGTAGATCATCCAACCATACCAATTTTCCATTCATTTCCAAAGATTCATAAGAATCTATTCCCACCACCACTTAGACCTATTGTAGCTGGCATAGGCGCATTGGGTGAGTTCCCTTGGGGCGTGGATAGATGGGATTTCTACAGCCACTTGTGCTAAAATTTAACCAGGACTTATAAAAGACTCAAAAAGTCTGGTTACTATCATGTCCCAAGCAACATGGGACTCCGGACTCTCCTGGCTGTCGTGTGATGTGGTGGGGTTATACCCCTCCATGCCCCACGACCAGGCTTTGTCCTGTTTGGAATCTCATCTTTCTAGATTTAGTCTGCACTCCAGGGAACTCAATGAATTTTTGGTTATGGCCACAGACTTTTTATTGAGACATAACTACTTCAGTTTTGACAGAGAATTCTATCTGCAGTGCCGAGGTTCATCTATGGGCTCAAAATTCTCCCCGGCTCTGGCCAACATATTTATATCGGCATGGGAGGAGAAGTTTCTCTTCTCTGCCGACTGTCCCTTCCTCCCCCACATCAGGTGGTATGGTCGTTACATAGATGACCTGTTCCTGGTGAGGGGGGGGGGGCACGGAGTCGGAACCCATGAATTTTTGCACATTTATCAATCAAAATACCATGAACCTACAATTTACTTATGAATGGCATGAAAATGAAGTCAACTTTTTGGATGTCACTTTGAGTGGTAATAACCAGGCGGGGTTGAAAATTCTCCCATATCGAAACCCACAGCAAGGAACTCGATATTACAGGCAGGATCCTGTCACCCACCACATGTGATTAAAAATCTTCCGGTGGGAGAATTAATCAGAATTAAAAGACACTGTTCAGTAGAATATAAATTGCAGGAAAATGAGCGTCAAACATGTGATCGATTATTGGAAAGAGGATACCCACACTGGAGTGTAAATAGAGCCAAACGGAAAGTAGCTAATTTTATCTCGCGATAAAATGTTAAATAACAAATAAAGAGAGATACTAGTCTATCAAATAAGATTGTATTCTCTACCCCCTATAGTCCATAATTTAAAGATATTGTGTCTATCATTAAGAAAAATCTACCTGTACTTTTCTCTCAGGATAATATGAACACACTTTTAGATAAGGAGGGTATAAAATTTGTTTCTAAGAAAGGTAGAACTCTTGGTTCTCTATTGTCACCTAGTTTATTCTTATCAGAATTACCCAATACCCCGACCTGGTTACTACATAGAGGCTCTTACAAATGTGGACACTCATGTTGCATAGCTTGCAACTTTATGCTGACACCAATATTTTTACTTCATCTGTGAACAATATAACACATAATATTACATCGTATATCAATTGTAACACTAAATTCACAGTGTATTTGATTACCTGTACTGATTGCAACTTGCAATATGTTGGGTGCACATCAACAGCGTTAAAAACCAGGATCCGAAGGCACCTGTCTGATATACGCAAACCACTGTCTGTGGGAATATCGATGGCTTCTAGGCATTTTATCGAACATCATAATAGGAATACTTCAGGATTTTATTTTTCGGGCATTGAGAGAGTGTTTTAAGCCCGTTAGAGGTGGTGATCACAACAAAAAACTATTAAACAGGGAGACATGGTGGATCTACCAGTTAGGCTCACGTTATTCGGCAGGTATGAACAAGAGAACAGATGTTTTTTATCAATATTGATGTTATTGTAGGTTTTGTACGTTTTATATATTGGATATCGTATATTTTATATATTCAATAATATACCAGAGGTGCAAGGGTTAAAGTTATTTTTACTAGCACATGTGACCGGATCTAGGTCTATTTAAAGGAAAGCTTTGTTATGCAATATACGCTATGATTAAGGAATAATTTTCCGAAACGCGTTAGCGCTTTCTTACTACAACTACATCATGGTCATGTCGACTCTTTTAATGCATTTGGAAAAAAGGCTATCTTCATATTTTCTACCTACCTGGTCTTGAGCTGGACTTCCTCTTCGTTTGTTTGGATCACCTGAGACTCGTTTCCAGTCTATCCGTGCACGTCCAGGGGTGGAACACTGACGGTGAGCTGCCATCCTTTTCGTTTTATATAGTTTATAGGCTATCCTGAAAAGATGGGTTTTCAGGTTGCTTTTGAAGCTAGTGAAAGAGGAAGAGAGTCTGATGTGTTGGGGCAGTGAGTTCCAGAGTGTGGGGGCCATAGCTTAGAGGCCCAGTCTATTAAAGTGGAGGGGAGGAACAGAGGATTCACCCCCTGGAGAATGTGTTACAGCTATGGCCTATACGCCTCAAAATCATATTTCTAGGTTAGTAGACCTCATTAGATAGGTTGGTAGGCTCTAGGTAGGTAGGTTGGTAGGCTCCAGGTAGGTAGGCAGGCAGAAGTTAAGCCACAGGTAGGTAGGAAGTATATAGGCCCCATGTATGTAGGCAATACATAGGCTTCAGGTAGGTGGGCCACAGGTATGTAGGTAGATTGGTCCTAGGTAGGTAGTAGTTAGGTCACAGGTAGGTAGAAAGGTCCTTGTTAGGAGCTAGGCTACAGGTAGGTAGAATGGCCCTAAGTAGGCAGTAGTCAAGCCCCAGTTAGGTAGGCAGCACCCAGGAATGTAGGCTGTAGGTAGGCCCTGGACAGCTAGGTAGAAATGCTATAGGTGGGGCCCACATTGGTAGGTAGTTAGGCTATAGGTGGGGCCCACATAGGTAGGTAGGCTATAGGTGGTTCACATATAGGTAGGCAGTGTTTAGGTATGCTATAGGGGGGCCCATATAGACAGGCAGGATTTAGGTATGCTATAGAGGCAGATTTAGGTAGGCAGGCATGGTTTAGGGGGTATTATAGGGGCCATATAGGCAGGCAAGCATGATTATAGGGGTCATATATTCAGGCAGGGTTATAGGGGGCATATATGTAGTGAGACAGTATTATAGGGGCATATAAGGGCCATATAGGAAGGCAGGGTTATAGGGGACATATAAGGTCCATATAGGCAGACAGGATTATAGGTGACATATAGGCAGACAGAGTTGTAGGGGGCATATAGGTAGTCAGGAAGGGTATAGGGGCCATATAGGCAGGCAGTGTTATAGGGGATATAGATGGACCATATAGGCAGACAGGCAGTGTTATAGGAGGCATATAGGTAGTTAGGCAGGGTTATAGGAGACATATAGGGGGCATATAGGCAGGCAGGTTTATAGGAGGCATATAGGGACCATATAGGTAGGCAGGGTTATAGAGGGTATATAGGTAGTCAGGCAGGGTTATAGGGGCATATAGGGGCCATATGGGCAGGCAGGGTTATAGGGGGTATATAGGGGCCATATAGGTAGATAGACAGGGTTATAGCGGCCATATAGGCAGGCAAGCAAGGTGTAGGTGCCATTAGTTGTGATAAAAAAGAAAGAAGGAACTTACTTACCTCTCTCCACACTCCCTCAATGCAAAGCTCCTGCTCAGCTTCTGTGTCGACGCGGGTGGCGCGATGATGTGATGACCGGCGCCAGGTAAGCTTAAGGCCTAGAGCCTTAGGCTTACCAGGCAGGCTAGCAGAGCGGATCTCCAGCGGTGCTCCACCTTGCTAGTACTGGGCAGTTGGACTTCTGCCTCCGATCGCACAGGGTCTGGTTGTTCAGAAGCCAGGATGTGCCGGGCCCTGCAGTTCGGCCCCGCCGGCAGTGAACTGTTACATTCATTGCCAGTGGCTGCAGGAGTAGAACTACCAGGGTAGCAGATGTGGTAGCAGTTGCCCCGGGGCCCGGACCCCTAAGGTCCTAGACCCATGGCAGCTGCTATGTCTGCTACCTCGGTAGTTCCACCCCTGCCTAACACTATGAAAGTTTTGGCAGCAATACATACATTTCAAATGCGCGTATTGAGGAAATTAAAATTAATATTTCCCTTGTGAGACAAAAGGATCCAAGTACATGCGAAAGAGTGACAGATGTTGTAAATAGAGAAAGTTCCCTGCAAGATCAGGCTACTTCGTTACAGCCCCAGGTTACAGAGGTGGAACTTACTTATCAACAAATTACATCAACATCTGGATGACCAGGATAACAGGCTGTGGCGCTGTAATCTTCATTTTGTGGGCCTTCCTTAGGGAGCTGGAGGCTCAACACCTGAATTATTTCTGGAGTCTTTACCAATGGAAACTTTTGGCAGAGAGCAGTTTTTTGTAATGTTTGCAGTTGAAAGGGCTCACAGGATTCTACTAAAACGTCCACCACCAGGTACACACACTTTTATAGCTAAACTGCTCAATTACAGAGAGAGACACAATTCTCAGAATTGTTATGGAGAAAGGTCCTATTCCCCATGACAACACCCAGGTTTCAGTCTCCCTGACTTTTCTGTGGAAATTCAGAAAAAGAGGGCGCTATTTGTCACATCTAAAAGATGTTTAATGGAGCTCAATTACAAGTATGCAATGATGTATCTAGCTAAGCTGAAAATCATGGCTGATAATCGTTCACACTTCTTCACCTCCTCAAGAAATCTTGGACTGGATTGAGACACATCACCGTAGGCAAGCTCATTCCCCCAGACATCAATAGGAATAGGGAGTATGTTTGTCAAGAGTCACCAGAGTCAGTTTTTCCAAATCTTAAATCAATTACTCATATTTTTTGGAGATATGGGACAAGAGATACATCCTGTCCTCAGTAGATATATCCTTCCCCCAAAAATGTCAGCAGGGTTAATTTCTTTACTTACATGGAATATCAGGGGACTCAATGATCGTATCAAAAGGGCCTTAAATTTTAGATATTTGAGAAAACAAAATTGTAAAATTGTTTGCTAACAAGAGACGCATCTTCTTTTTGAAAACTTTCTTTCCTAAATCACCCCTAGTTTGGGTGGTCTTAGCACTCCACGTTTACTAATTGTACGAGGGGAGCATCTCTATTTATTTACTGACAAATTCTTTTTAAGCTGCTTTCTGCAACACATGACAAAGATGGTAGATTTATTATCTTACATTGCCCTATCTTCCATTTGCCCTTTGTTCTATTCCTTCGCCTTTTTCCTCTGTGGTAGTTCAGGAGATACTAGACTGCCTGCTTGGGTGTGGCTGGGGGATTTCAATTGCCCCTGGGATAAAATATTAGATCGACATACAGTATCAACCAATTCAACCTCTAATAATCATTCTTCCTTGGCATTACAGCAACCCCTACTTGAGGAAATACTCCTGTTTTACCCCTCAATACGATGCATTGTCCCACAACGACTTGATGCTTGTACACTCTTCCTTGCTTTCAGCTCTGGAAGGGGTGGAATATTGAGCAAAGGCCGAATCTGGAAGATGGATATATATCTCCTTAATATACCCCCTAGGAAATCATGGTGGCTAAACCTTTTATGGTTTTAATTCCTACACCCTGTGCTCTTTTTTTTAAATAAATTGCAGAATTTAATTGGT
Organism: Phyllomedusa bahiana; assembly: GCA_025379985.1. Classification (NCBI taxonomy): domain Eukaryota; kingdom Metazoa; phylum Chordata; class Amphibia; order Anura; family Hylidae; genus Phyllomedusa; species Phyllomedusa bahiana. Next base: position 9,079 of record JAODAL010042097.1, on the reverse strand, counting down.
AGATAATGTAGATAGTGTATGATTGCTAACTGTATGGAATGCCTTTAAAGCTTATGCTAGAGGTGTGAGGTCTTTGTTGATAAAGAACTTAGGGCGACATGTATGATCGTGCTTTACGCCTGTTTTTTGGCGTATACTGCACCTCCCGGCCCGAATCCCCCTGTCGGACGCGGGTATTCAGTGTTAGGCGCAGTGTTCGCCACTTTCAGCTGTACACGGCAGAAATCAAATTATAAGACTACAGAAGTGGTCCTGATGTGTATATAAAATGAATAATAATATGGGGGTAACGAAAAAAAAATATTAAATCATTAAAATCATGTTTATTTCTTTATTTTCGTTGCACCCATACTATTGATCCTTGGCTAACGAAAATAAAGAAATAAACATGTTTTTATTGATTTAATATTTTTTTTCATTCCCCCCTTATTATTATTCTTTTATATACACATCGGGACAACTTCTGTAGTCTTATAATTGATTTTCGGCCCTTTGTACAGTTTGATTTGGGATTGCTTTAGAAAACCCATAGGAGCGTTGCTCGCTCTCCCATTGGCCCCAAATAACGGCCTCTTTTAACTTAGCCAATCACAGAGCGCGCTCAGAATTTCTTTTCCCATAGAACTCTATGAAAAAGTAGCTCGCGCTCTGATTGGCTAAGCTGGACGAGCCCCGCCGCTTCAACCAATAGCTCGTTTTGCATTTTTACTGTATTTTGAACTGTCCGCCTTGGAATATGATTGGTCAATTTTTCTCCATAGGATATAATGGACTTTTGCGCTCCTATTCTGATTGGTCAATTCTCCTCCATAGGTTATAATGGGACAATGTCGCTCCTATTCTGATTGGTGGTTTATGCCGACCAATGAGAATAGCTTAAACAATTTAAAATTACTGTTTTTCCGGCAATTCTCTCTATTGCAATTCCTATGTAGCGCCGGTCTCGGCGACAAACGCGTTGTTGGGTTTTTTAACTGCTTTATTTGTAAAGAAGGGTTTGCTCTTTATCTGATAATGTTTTACACTTAATAAAAATGATTTTTTTGATTAATATTCATGCCGCACGGCGCGGGCCCGCCGAGATTTCAGAGCGCCCATCTCTCCATAGACTATAATGGGAGAAGTAACTTGTGCTCTGATTTGGCTGGGATACCCAAAAGCAACCGCTGCTCACCCAATCAGCTTTTTTTCTGTCTTTTTATGTATTTTGAACTGCCCCGCCTTTGATTTTGATTGGTCCAAACTTCTCCTTAGGAAATAATGGGACTTTGTCACTCCTATTTGATTTGGTCCAACTTCTCCATAGGATATAATGGGTCTTTGTCGCTCCTATTCTGATTGGCGGGCTTCTCCCGACCAATGGAATAGCTTAAAACAATTTGAATTACTGTATTTCCCGGCAATTCTCTTATTGCAATTCCCTATGTGGCGCCGGTCTCGGCGTCAAAACGCGTAGTTGGGTTTTTAAAATGCTTTATTTGTAAAGAAGGTTGGCTCTTTATTGATAATGTTTTTACACTTAATAAAAATGATTTTTTTATTAATACTTCATGCCGCACGGCGCTGAGCGCCGAGATTGCATTGGCCCATCTCTCCATAGACTATAATGGGAGAAGTAGCTCGCGCTCTGATTGGCTGGGGCTAGCCGAGCCCCGCTAGCTCAGCCAATCACCTCTTTTCAGCATTTTTACGTATTTTGAACTGTCCCGCCTTTGATTTTGATTGGTCCAAACTTCTCCATAGGTTTGAATGGGTCTCTGTCGCTCCTATTCTGATTGGCTGAGCTAGCCAAGTCCCCGGTAGCTTAACCAATCAGCTCTTTTCAGCATTTTACTGATTTTGAACTATCCCGCCCTGGATTTTGATGGTCTAAACTTCCCATAGGTTTTAATGGTTCACTGTCGCTTTCCCATTTGATTGGCCGGTTTATTTCCGACCCAAACGAATAGCTTTCTGAATTTGAATTACTGTATTTCCCCGCATTTTCCAATATCCTAATTCTTGAATTAGGATATTTGGAAAGTGATTTTGTTTTATGTATTTTTTATTTTTTAGGTTTCAGCTCTTTTCCCGAGAATGTTGAACGCCTTTATAAAGGCGATTTTTGATTCATTTTCTCCTGCACCGACATGTGGAATGATTTCTGCTGTTCCAGCCTGTCTCGCATCGGAAAATGTTTTTTCGGCGCAGTTCCGCCCCGGCGCCTAAGTCCCGCACTGCGCCCATGTCCCGCACTGTGCCCCACACACACTGGGGGAGGCGCAGGGAACTTTTCCCGCATGTATGAGCGCACCGCCTCGGACGGCGAATTTAGATTTCAGCGCCGCACTGCGCCTCGGTCCCGCACTGCGCCCCACACACTGGCCAGGGCGGGGGCGGACTTTTCCCCGCATGTATGACCGCACTACCTCCGGCGCCGAATCACAGGCGCAGCGCCGCACTGCGCCTAAGTCCCGCACTGCGCCTAAGTCCCGCACTGCGCCTAAGTCCCGCACTGCGCCTAACACACTGGCGAGGCGCGGCGGACTTTACATGCTATGTATGAGCGTGCCCCGGCCCCGACATAAATCAGGCGCAGATTTCGCCGGGAAACTGGCGGAAAGGTGCGCCCCGACCCGGCGGGATTCATACATGTGGCCCTTAAAGAGAGGTCTTGCTCAGTCTGAATTACAGCTATCCAAGCAAGTCCTCTGTGCCGAATAACTTTATGTTACTGACCCATCCGGGCAAAATAAGGTGGAGTGACTATGTAGGGTCTGGATCTATCATACCACCCTCAACTCTTTTGCTCAAAAGAAGAAATTTTGAGACAATCTTACTTTGAGCCTGGAGAGAAATGCGGCAGGTTATTGGTCTTGATTGCCAAGGGCATTTTGGAAGCCCCGGTGATAGCGGCAATTCATTCTTCCACTGGCCTATTGTCTTCAAATCCTCACAAAAATTTGGCTTGCTATTGCATATATTATCTATCTTTCCTTTTATTATAAATACACGACTCTGTCCTCTATGGCAGGGGTCCCCAACCGCCGGTCCGCGGACCGGCATCGGGCCTTAGCGTATCCCCTGCCGGTCCGCGGCGCCGGCTACACTTGATGCCGACTGCCCGCTGACTTTAGTCGGGCGGTCGGCATCTGGTCTGCGCGGCCGCTGTAATCCGGCCGCGAACCTCGCGCGCAATCGTGCGGCTGCTTTTACGGGAAAGCGGGGAGCGGTGTTTTCCACCCTGTTTCCCCTCTGCTGTAGTGCGGCGTCCGGGCTCCGATCTGCAGCGAGGGGCGCGGGAGTGGAGAGCAGTGAGTCACACCCCCCGCGCCGCTCGGTGCTGTCGGTCTGGGGGGGGAGCTGGGCCCGGGGGTGGGAAAAGGGTGAGTGCTGTTTTTTTTTTTTTTTTTTTCTTTTAATGTCTGGCTGCCTATGGGGCAGCTATATACTTATACTGGGGGGCAGCTATATACCTTTTTCTAGGGGGGAGTTTAAAACCCTATCTGGGGGAAGCTATATATCATACTACGGGGGGCAGCTAAAAACCTTTATACGGGGGAGTATATATACTACTAGGGGGACGCTAATACCTTATACTGGGGGCAGTATATATCACAAATAGGGGGCCCAAAAAATTCACTAAACGGGGGCGCTATTACCTTTTTACTGGGGGAGCAATATCCTACTACTGGGGGCAGGTATTAAAATTTACACTGGGGGTATATCCCATTCTAATGGGGGCGATTTTTCTTACTATGGGGGCGCTATATAAAAATACTATGGGGGCGCTTATACATTACTAGGGGGCAGCTATATATCACTACACTGGGGGGGTTAATTCACTACTAGGGGGGGCAGCTATATACCATTCCTACGGGGGGCAGTATATTACTTACGGGGGCAGCTTATATCACTATACGGGGGGCGCATATCCCCTAACTAGGGGGGCAGCTATAAAACCATTACTACTGGGGGCACAATTTACCATTCTTGGGGGCAGCTAATCCCAAACACTGGGGGAGTATATCCACTACTACTGGGGGCAGTATATCCATATACGTGGGCACTATTTTCTTATATGGGGGCGCTATATACCTTACACGGGGGGCAGCTAAACAATACTAGGGGGGAGATATATAAATTACACTGGGGGCGTTTATATCAAATACGGGGGGGGGCAGCTATAATCACTACTACTGGGGCGTTTTAAATCATTACTACTGGGGGAGTTTTAATAAAATTTTTCTACTGGGGCAGTATATACCATTATAGGGGGGGTTAAACCATTATATGGGGGCACAATATACCATTATACTGGGGGCATTTATATATCATTACTATGGGGGGCCATATATATCATTACTACTGGGGGGCAGTTATATCACTCTTGGGGGCAGCAAATTCATTATCTGGGGGAGCTAATAAATTTTCTATGGGGGCGCATATATCATTCTAGGGGGGCAGCTAGTTAACTACTGGGGGCAGCTTTTATCATACTACTGGGGCAGCTTTTTCACTATACTGGGGGCAGCTATAACCATTATAGGGGGGCAGCTATCACATATATGGGGGCGTATATCCCATTACTACGGGGGGCAGCTATTTTAATACTACTGGGGCAGTATATACCATACTACGGGGGGCGTTAACCATTATACGGGGCAGCATATACACTACTCTGGGGGCGCTATATCCCCCAAAATATGGGGCAGCTATATACCTAACTACTGGGGGCAGCTAATACCATTACAAAGGGGGGAGCAATACCATAACTACTGGGGGCAGTTTTTATACCACTACTACTGGGGGCAGCATATCCCATATACGTGGGGCTATATCCCAAAAAATTTATGGGGGCAGCATATATCATTATACTGGGGGCATTATCACTCTACGGGGGCAGCATTCACACTACTGTGGGCAGCTATAAATCATTATACGGGGGCAGTATATATCATTTCACTGGGGGCAGCTAAACCATTATACTGGGGGCATATACCCAACTGGGGGCCAGCTATATATCAACTACGGGGGCAGTATTTTCATTACTTCTGTGGGAGATATTATCACTATACTGGGGGAGTTTTAAATCACTACACTGGGGGCGCTATATACCTTTTTACTGTGGGCAGTTTAAATCCCATTATTGGGGGGGCAGCTATATCTTCTAGGGGGGAGCTATATATCTTTTATGGGGGAGCTATATACCATTACTACTGGGGAAATTTTTTACCAATACTATGGGGGAGCTTTTTTCTTTACTTTCGGGGGCAGCTTATTTTCACTACTACGGGGGGCAGAATTACTTTAAACTACGGGGGGCAGCTATATATCATTACATGGGGGCGTATATACCCCTATTGGGGACCCAATATACCATACGCTGGGGCACTATATACACTACTACGGGGGAAGCAATATACATCTATGGGGCAGTAAACCATAATACGGGGGGCAGTATATCCCTTATTTTGGGGGGCAGCTAAAATACACTACTACTGGGGGCCTAATACCATATACGGGGGGCACAAATATTCACTAACTGGGGGCAGCTCTATATCACTACTAGGGGGGCAGCAATAACAATTATACTGGGGCAGCATATACCATACTATGGGGGGTTTATACCATTTACTGGGGGCGCAAAAACCACTACTACTGGGGGCAGCTATATACAAACAATACTGGGGGCAGCTTTTCCAAAATACGGGGGGCGCTAATACCCTTACACTGGGGGCAGCTAATCCCACTACTACTGGGGGCAGATATACACATACGGGGGGACTTTTATCCCATTATACTGGGGCAGCTATATACCATACTACTGGGGGCGCTATATCCACTTTACTGGGGGCACTATATCCCATTACTACGGGGGGCGTTATCCCAAATACTATGGGGGCAGTATATTCATTATATGGGGCAGCTATATATCCTACTACGGGGGGAGCTATATTCACACTACTGTGGGAGCTATATATCATTACTAGGGGGGGCAGCTTTTACCATTACTAGGGGGGCCTTATCTTCTACGGGGGAAGCTATATATCAGTCTTACTGGGGCAGCTATTAAAATTATATGGGGGAAAATTATATCCCATATATGGGGGAGCTATATATCATTACTTCGGGGGCAGCTATATATCAACTAACGGGGGGCAGCTATTTTACTACTTTTGGGGGAGCCTATAACCATTTACGGGGGGCACTATATATCCTACTAGGGGGAAGCTATATATCACTATACTGGGGGAGCAATAATAAATTCGGGGGGCAGCTATATACCTTATAGGGGGGGCGCTAAATTCACTATACTGGGGGCAGCTATTCCTTACTACTGGGGGCGCTATTAACAAAAAGGGGCAGCTTAATCACTTTATGGGGGCAGTATAACACTACTACTGGGGGCGTATTCCCATTACTACTGGGGCAGCATTTAACTATACGGGGGAGCTTATACCATTACTCTGGGGGCAGATATCCCATACTAGGGGGGCACTATATATCCTTATACGGGGGGCAGCTATATACCACTTTTCGGGGGCAGCTTATAAACAAATACTGGGGGCAGCTATAACCTTATAGGGGCAGTATATAAAACTACTACGGGGGGAGCTTTTAACATTTATTTGGGGGCAGCTTTATACCTTACTACGGGGGGCAGAATTTAACCAATACAAAGGGGCAGTTTTAATTTTTACTACGGGGGGGCAGCTATAATCATATATGGGGGGCAGCTATATATCACTACTACTGGGGGAGCAAAATTTATCATTACTTGGGGGGGAGCTTATCCCATTATAGGGGGGCAGCTAAAAATTTTATACTGGGGGCAGCTATATCATTACTAGGGGGCAGCATTTTTTTTTACTGGGGGCCTAATACCATTACTACTGGGGGCAATTATATCCCAAATATTTTCTGGGGGGAATTTTCTTACTTCGGGGGGAGCTTAATCATACTCTGGGGGAGTATATTTTACTACTACGGGGGGCAGCATTACTTACAAAGGGGGGCGTTATATCACTACTACGGGGGGAAAAGCAAATTATCACTATACGGGGGGCGCTATATACCATAATAGGGGGCCGTATTCCATTATTTCGGGGGGCAGTATTATCACTAACTGGGGGAAGCTAATCCCCACTACTAGGGGGGAGTTTTAAATCACTACAGGGGGGGCAGCTATAATCACTACTACGGGGGGCAGTATTACCATTATACTGGGGCAGCTATTACCACTACTACTGGGGGCAGCTATTTATCCCAAAATTATCTGGGGGCTATATACCCTATCTGGGGGCACTATATATATACTACGGGGGGGCGTATTACCACAAACCGGGGGGGAGCTTTATCACTACACTGGGGGCACATATCCATATATTTGGGACTATATACCAAATACTGGGGGAGCTTTTTAAACCCTATACGTGGGCGCTATATACCATTCTTGGGGCAGCATATCCCAATACTATGGGGGCAGTATTTATCTTACTAGGGGGGCAGCTATATATCACTACTACTGGGGGCGCTATTACATACTACTTGGGGGCTATTTCTTAACTGGGGGGCATATATCACACTACTGGGGCAAGCTATATACCTTTACTATGAGGGAGTATTTACCATTCTATGGGGGGAGCTAATCCATACTACGGGGGCAGTATATACCATACTCCCGGGGGCCCGTATATATCATATACTGTGGGCAGTATTACATTACTACTGGGGGCGCTAATATCACTACTATGGGGCAGTATATATCACTACTTTGGGGGGGCTTATACCATTATTACGGGGGGCGCTATATATCACTACTACGTGGGCAGTAATACCCCCCTTTATGGGGCAGCTTATATCACTATATGGGCACTATATCCTTACTACTGGGGGCAGCTATATACCATTACTACGGGGGGCATATTACATTATACTGGGGGAGCTATATTTATACGGGGGAGCAATTTTAAATATCTACTGGGGGAGCTTATACCATTATATGGGGCAGTTTATCCCAATACACTGGGGGCAGAAAATTTATCTTTACATGGGGGCAGCTATGTTCACTACTACTGGGGGAACGAAAATATCACACCTGGGGGCAGCATTCCATTATACTGGGGAAAGTAAAAAATCACTACTATGGGGAGCTATATCACTATACGGGCGGCAGCTTAACCAAAAACTACGGGGGGAGCTATATACCATTTACGGGGGCAGCAAATTACCTATAGGGGGCAGCTATTACCTTACTAAGTTGCAATTTTTAAAAAAATGAAAATTTGCATGGACAGCCCATCTTGTCGGTTGCCACGCCCCCTTAAAAAAAAGCCACACCCACCCACTAACTGTAACGGTTTTGGGAAAAACCCGGGTAGACCCTTTAGCCAGGTAGTACCCCCCAAAACCCATAGTGCCCCTTAAGGCCGGTAGATCCCCCTTGTACCCAAGTAGATCCCCCTCTGTCCCAGGAAACCCAAAATTTTGTAGCCAGGTAGTACCCCCCATTGTTAGCCAGGTAGGTGCCCCCTTTGTTGAGGTAGTGCCCCCATTGTTAGCCAGGTAGTGCCCCCCCGTTAGCAGGTAGATGTCCCCATCGTTAGCAGGAAATGCCCCCTCGTTGCCAGGTAGTGCCCTCTGTTGCAGGTAGTCCCCCCTTTGTTCCCAGGTAGTCCCCCATTTTTGCCAGGGATGCCCCCATTTTTTCCCGGTAGTGTCCCCTTTTTTACCCAGGAGGTGCCCCCATTTTTTCCCCGGGTAGTCCCCCCTTGTTAGCCGGGGTTCCCCCCTTTGTTAGCCGGTAGTGCCCCATCGTTAGCCAGGTAGATGTCCCCTCTTTTGGGGGTAGTCCCCCCTCTGTTGCCGGGTAGTCCCCCCATTGTTGCAGGAAATGCCCCCTCTGTTGCCAGGTAGTCCCCCCTCGTTGAGTAGTCCCCCCTCTGTTCCCAGGTGGGATGCCCCCTTTGTTGCCAGGTAGTGCCCCTCTGTTGCCAGGTGTGTCCCCTCTTTCCCGGGTAGATGCCCCTCGTTGCCAGGTGTGCCCCCTCGTTCCCGGTAGTGGTCCCCTCTTTGCCAGGAGTCCCCCTTTTTCCCT
>JAODAL010042096.1:0-35203 GCA_025379985.1 Phyllomedusa bahiana | reverse complement strand
TTATAGATGGGCTTTCTGTTTTCCCCCGGGAGCCCCCCCCTGCCCCCCCCGCCTAATTTACGTGGTAACTCCTTAAAATTCTTCCCTAACAAACATAAAATCTTAAAAATCTTAATAAATAAATTGGAAGGATCACGCTAATAGTAGGGGTTTTCTCTGTGCAAAATAGACTTTTTTGCTGAGCTGTTTGGCCACGGCAGAGCCAGGTCTTCCCTATGAGATGAGAGACACTGAGGCTAAAACGGGAAACGCTGTTTAGTAAAAGGGGGTCAGGATTTTTTACCCAATCGCAACCTACCCTCCCAGTCATGACGTACACATCTCCCCCTGCTTATTCGAATTGATTTGCTGGCCGCCAAAATACGGGAAGCCCCGAAAAAGGCGCGTTTTAAATAGTGAGCTCAGTTTTTAAACCCTTTAAATTATCGCGATTGGGAAATTTTTCGTTCCCCAAAAAAAACCTTGCCGATTTAAATTTTTGTCAAAAAAATTTCCCAAACACTATATAGACCTTTCCCCGCCTAGAAGGCATATGAGCCGTTGTTCAATCGTATTACGGGTGACATGTTGCCCTCCTCTTGCTTCACCCCTTATTATTTCCCCCTAAACTAATAAAGCCATTAGTTTGTTTAAATTATGGGCCCCTTTGCTCTTCAAAATGCAGATAAAAGATCTTTGCCAAAATTTTGGGCTAATCGTCTGGGTTTTTTTTGCGGGATGATTAATGGGGTCAAGTTGGATTCGCCCCGTGTAGGCAGGGTTCTGACAATACTAGAAGATGTTTAGACCTGATGATTAGGAACAGCGGGGGAGGGGTCCTTTTCCTGATTTGGTAAAAAAAAGCATTCGATTTTAAAAACTGGAAATTTATGTTTAAAACCCCTGAACCAGTTTGGTTTCTGTGGCCCTTTTGTGTATGCCCCAAAGTCTCTATTCTGCCCCCTCCGCCCTTCCGCCCCCCTCTGCCCACCTCTTTTAATACATGAAAAATGGGACGGGGAGGGGTGCCCCCTGCCCCCTTTAGTATTCGCCTTTGTATTGAAACCATTAGCAGCGGCCATCGTTTAACCCCCCGATGTGTCGGGGATTATGGTAGGGAATAGAGAATTAAATTTCCCTTATATGGGACGACTTTTTTACGATTGCAAATTGCACTTACACTGCCTAACCTGCAACCCTGCTTGCCGATTTAGTGCCTTTTCGGAACAAGGGTTAAAATAAGTCTAAGACGGAGCACTGCCTCTTAATTTTCCCCCATTTGATCTCGAGTTTTTTTAGAGCAAATTTCCATTTTAAATTTGGCAAAAAGACCCCTTTAAGAAAATGGGTATTAACTTAAAACACCCATGCTACACTGTTCAACGTAATTACCAACAAACTTTTGGAAGCCACGATTTTTGGTAAGTGGCATTCGTGCCATATCATTGATGGGTAGGTTCAGCATCAAATTTGGCAGTTCTTCGAAAAATCATGTATCTGTTTGAAAACTTCCTTTTTATAAATTTTTTGGGGCGTGAGCTGAGAACCCCACAGGTGCTTCTTCATTTTTATATGGGCTCAGGGGGGAAAATCGTTTTCCCAATCGGTCTAGGCGGTAAGTTAGGGGGGGTTTATCCCCGGATATATCTAGATATACTGGGCGGCACAAAAAACAAAGGAACCGCGTGGTCCCCTCTCTTTTATATGCCAGGTGGATGGAGATTGAGAAGTGTGGTTGGCCCCATCCACCCTAAATCCTTTTTTGGTCCACTCTCTTTCAAATTGGATGTACCACGTGGGTCCCCTGGGTTTGACGGAAGGTGTGGAAAAATTGTACAGAAAATTCAACCTTTGTCAAGGTTTCCCTATATGTCATTCTTTTTCCGCCAGATAGGATAGTGTCCAGGGTAGAAATGAAGCCTTAGTTTGAGGACGTCGTTCAGATTGGTGTTTTGGTGGACTTTTAAAAAAAAAGAGGATAAGGATAATTTTTTATCCAGCCAGCAGCCACTTCTGTACCCCAAAAATTTGCCATTTTCCCGAAAAAATCCCCGTCCACAAAAAGGTCCCACTCCCACAGGTTTTTGGGTGTGTAAAGGCAGCCCTTTTGATAAAGGGTTAATTTTTCCCCATATACCACCCTTTAAAGTTCCGACCGTCAGAGAAACCTGACCACACTTACATGAGGAAATGGGAGTCATACCTGGGCACCCCCATCTCATTAGAAACATGGCAAACAATCTGGGAACAGGCTCATGCAGAGGTACCCTGGCAGAATCCATGGCCAGTTCATACTGTGACGAGTATGGTGGATTCGCTGGACCACCGCAAGCGATGATGGCGTAATCCACACCAGGGAGCGGAGTCTAAGTGGCCCCCGGTATTCACCAGAGCCCGCCGCAAAGCGGAATGGACTTGCTGCGTTGTGAGGCCACCAGGTCGCTACCCCTGACGTGACTTGCTTGCGTTGGCGGCCGGGGTACTGCGTGGTACAGAATCATAATCCAGAGGCGTAGTCTGGGACAGGCAGAAGGTCAGAACAGGCGGCAGAGGTTCGTAGTCAGAGACAGGCAGAAGGTCAGGGCAGGTGGCAAACAGGCAAGGTCAGGAAACGTAGCGGATGGACTGGTACACGGGTAATCAAACGGAACTCTAATACACTCAAGACTCTCTAACGCACACCATCGAACTGGCAGAGAGTGCTGGGGGCGTATCCTTAAATAAGACCAGCGCCCGGCAATAGACCAATTAACGGGACGCTGGCCCTTTAAATCCAGACCAGCCCAAGGCAGTGTGTACGCGCGCGGCAGCCGGGACAGGCAGGATCAGCTTACACAGGAGCGTGGACTGGTAAGTGAGCCGGCGCCCGGGCAGCAGGGGGATGGACGCAGGCAGCCGCGGCACCTGCGCCGGACCCCTACGGGTAGGAGGGCGGCCACGGGGGGCAGCGGCGCCCGTGCCAGCCCCCATTACAGTACCCGCCCCCCCCTTAGGTCTCCCCCTCTTTTTTCGGAACCTAGAGAGGAGGTCAGGAGACAGGTTGGCCTCAGGTTCCCACGACCGCTCCTCCGGCACGAACCCTTTCCAGTCAATAAGAAAGAGCCGCTTCCCCCTCACTGTCTTCTCCGCCAGCACCTCCTTGACCTCAAAGATGTTATCAGAGTCGGCCACGTGAGAAGGCGAGACAGATCCACGGGAGAAGCGATTCAGCACCACAGGCTTGAGGAGAGAGACATGGAAGGCGTTTGGGACACGCAGAGTGGGAGGCAAGCGGAGCTTGTAGGACACCGGGTTTAGTTGCAGAAGTACCACAAAAGGACCCAAATACTTAGGGCCCAACTTGTAACTGGGCACCTTGAAGCAACTGTACTTGGCAGATAACCAAGCCCTATCACCCGGTTTAAATATGGGCGGAGGTCTCCGGTACCTGTCGGCCTGGACTTTGGTTCGAGTGGAGGCCCGTAGAAGGGCCTGTCGTGTGACTTGCCAGAGTGCCTTGATGTCCCGTACTTGGGCATCCACGGCAGGAACGTGACATGAGTTAGGCAGAGGGAGAGGCGGGCGGGCATGTAGCCCAAACACAATAAAAAAAGGGAGAGGCTCCGGCGGACTCTGAATCTAGGGAATTATATGAGAATTCCGCCCAGGGGAGAAGGTCAGACCAGTTATCCTGACGGGCGGATACAAAATGTCGAAGGTAGGTGCCTAGAACCTGGTTAACCCTCTCTACCTGCCCGTTAGTTTGAGGGTGGTATGCCGACGAGAAGTCAAGCTGAACCTGCAACTGACCACATAGAGCCCGCCAGTTTCTCGAAACAAACTGGACTCCCCTATCCGAGACAATATGCAATGGGAGCCCGTGTAGACGAAAAATCTGCTGAAAGATGTGCTGGGCAAGCTGGGGGGCAGAGGGCAACCCGGGCAGAGGAACAAAGTGAGCCATCTTTGAAAATCTATCAGTCACCACCCAGATGACCGTGTTTCCAGAGGAGGTCGGGAGGTCCGTAACAAAGTCCATGGCTACATGGGACCAAGGTCTTTCTGGCATCGGCAGAGGCTGAAGCAGGCCCGTGGGTGTGAGACGAGGGACTTTATTATGGGCACAGGAGGTACACGCCAGGACAAAGTCTCTAACATCTTGAGCAAGAGTGGGCCACCAATAATAACGGGAGATTAGCTGCAAGGACTTATGGACTCCAGGATAACCCGCTGTTCGTGAGGCATGTCCCCACTTCAGGATACGAGGCCGCATGGCAGGGCGGACGTAGGTATTCCCAGATGTCGAAGATCCACGGGGGCCGCCGTGAGAAGACGTTCAGGAGGAATTATGTGCTGCAGAGGCGGCTCCACGCCCACTGTGTCCGAGGATCTAGAGAGGGCGTCTGTTCTGACGTTCTTCCCAGCTGGGCGAAAGTGGAGAAGAAAATCAAAGCGGGCGAAAAAAAGTGACCACCTGGCTTGCGGAGGGTTCAGTCGTGGGGCAGACTGCAGATAGAGAAGATTTTTGTGATCGGTGAATATATCGAAGGGGTGGCGAGCTCCCTCCAGCAAGTGCCGCCATTCCTCTAAGGCTAACTTAATGGCCAGTAATTCACGATCACCAATCGTGTAATTCTTTTCGGCTGGTGTGACGGTTTTTGAGAAGAAGCCGCAAGTATGTAGTTTCCCAGAGGAGGTCTTCTGTAGGAGGACAGCGCCTGCACCTACTGAGGAGGCGTCCACTTCTAGGACGAACGGACGCTGCGGGTCCGGACGAGACAGAACAGGAGCAGAAGCAAATGCTGACTTAAGCCGATCAAAGGCTTCTTGGGCTTCTGGAGGCCAGGATTTGGGGTTGGCAGCTTTCTTCGTAAGGGCCACCAGCGGGGCCACGAGCGTGGAGAAACGCGGGATGAACTGCCTGTAGTAATTCGCAAAACCCCAGAAAACGTTGGATAGAGCGAAGGCCCACTGTTCGAGGCCACTGTAGGACTTCAGACAGCTTAGAGGGATCCATCTGGAGACCCCGATCCGAGACGATATACCCTAGGAAGGGCAGCGAGGTGCGTTCAAACAGGCATTTCTCCAGTTTGGCATATAACTGGTGGTTGCGAAGACGTTTGAGCACCTGGCGGACGTGATGGCGATGTGTTTCCAAGTCTGGAGAGAAGATTAGGATGTCGTCAAGGTAGACGATTACACAAACGTAGAGGAGATCGCTGAAGATCTCATTTACAAAAGTTCTGGAACAACGCCGGAGCATTGCAGAGGCCAAATGGCATGACGAGATATTCAAAGTGGCCATCTTGGGTATTAAAGGCCGTCTTCCAGTCGTCGCCTTCACGGATACGAATCAAGTTGTATGCACCACGTAAGTCCAACTTGGAAAAAAATTTTGTGCCACGTAGGCGATCAAAAAGCTCTGAGATCAGAGGCAGGGGGTATAGATTTTTTATAGTGATTTTGTTAAGTCCCCGATAATCGATACAGGGCCGGAGAGTGCCATCTTTCTTTTCAACAAAGAAGAAACCGGCCCCTGCAGGCGAGGAAGACTTGCGTATGAAGCCCTTACGGAGATTCTCCTGGATGTATTCCGACATGGCTTTAGTCACCGGGACAGAAAGAGGATAAATCCTGCCTCGGGGAGGAGTAGTACCGGATAGCAGGTCAATAGTACAGTCAAAAGGCCGGTGCGGGTTCAAACTTTCGGCCTGTCTTTCATAAAAGACGTCGGACAGATCCTGTTGCGGAATGTGCAGACCCTGCAGAGGCTTCGTATACTTTGCATAGGCGGGTCGTAGAGCTGGACGGAGAACAGTCAGGCATCGCGAGTGGCACGCGGAACCCCAACGGATAATTTTGCCCGTGTTCCAATCTAAGGTCGGAGCATGGTCTTGCAACCAAGGGAGACTCAGGAGAATTTCAGAAGAAGAACGGGGCAGAACAAGAAGTTTCAGAGTTTCCTTGTGTAGGGCGCCTATCTTCAAGGTGAGGGGCGCAGTGCAGAATCGAAATAGCGTCCTTTGGGCTTTTCGCCACTGATGGAGGAGATGAACATGGGTT
The DNA here is from genome assembly GCA_025379985.1 of Phyllomedusa bahiana. Classification (NCBI taxonomy): domain Eukaryota; kingdom Metazoa; phylum Chordata; class Amphibia; order Anura; family Hylidae; genus Phyllomedusa; species Phyllomedusa bahiana. The sequence goes on along the minus strand of JAODAL010042096.1, from coordinate 29,182 downwards.
TCTGCAGAGGGGTCACCAGGAGATGAAACTTGGACACCAGAGCTTGGCTGACAAAATTTCCAGTGGACCCTGAATCAAGGAAGGCGGTGGCTTGAAAGGTGCTGTTCGGCAAAATTCCACAGAGTACAGGAATGGTCAGACGAAGAGAGGCCGCACAGACACCTAGGGATGCCTCTCCTGCGAGCCCTAGAAGAGGGTTTCCCGGGCGCACCGGACAGTCCCCAATGAAGTGGCCAGAAACGCCACAGTAGAAGCACAGCTGCCTCTGACGACGCTGCGGGCATTCCTCCTGGGTCAGGTGGGCTTTCTTGACCTGTATGGGTTCGTCCGCAAGAACCAATGGCGGAGGAAGTGGAGGTCGTTGGAACACGTGAGCCAGACGAGGTAGCCGTCGTGGTAGGGTGATCTCCTGTTGGAGGCGGAGCTCTTGTTATCTCTCGGCAAACTGAATTTCGATTATGGTCGCTAACCGAATCAGGTCGTCCAGATGGCAAGTCACGACCAGCGAGCTCGTCTTTAATTCGCCCCGAAAGGCCTTGCCATAAAGTCGCCACCAAAGCCTCATTATTCCAGTCCAGCTCAGAGGCTAGGGTGCGGAACTGCACGGAGTAGTGACCCACAGTGGAGTCGGAGACGGAGCAGAGCTGCTGCAGTGGAGGAGGGGCGGCCAGGTTTCTCGAAGACTGAGCAGAACCCCTGGAGGAAGCTTTGTAGATTCGCCGTCAACGGATCTCCTCGGTCCCATAGCAGAGTGGCCCAGGCCAGAGCTTCGCCCGTTAGGAGGCTAATTACGAAGGCCACCTTAGCCCGCTCAGTAGGGAATTGATGCCCCAACATCTCGATGTGGATGGAGCATTGACTGATGAAGCCTCTTTCACTTCTTCGGATCTCCATCATAGCGTGAGGGAAGCGGCAGATGCAGAGATGGTCCCGGAGCCGGAGCAACTGGTGCTGGCATGGCGGAAGCAGCCGGCGGCGGAGGTAAACGGGCCGCAAGGTTCTGTGTCATGGCCGCGAGCTGGTTAATACGCTGACTCTGCTGAGCGACGGCCGTCGTGACGTCCCGGAGTTCAGGCAGAGGTACCCTGGCGGAATCCATGGCCAGTTCATACTGTAACGGGTATGGTGGATTCGCTGGACCACCGCAAGCGATGATGGCGTAAGCCACACCATGGAGCGGAGTCTAATTGGCCCCCGGTATTCACCAGAGCCTGCCGCAAAGCGGGATGGACTTGCTGCGGCGTGAGGCACCCAGGTCGCTACCCCTGACGTGACTTTCTTGCGTTTACCGCCGGGGTACTGCGTGGTACAGAATCGTAATCCAGAGGCGTAGTCGGGGACAGGCAGAAGGTCAGGACGGGCGGCAGAGGTTCGTGGTCAGAGACAGGCAGAAGGTCAGGGCAGGCGGCAAACAGGCAAGGTCAGGAAACGTAGCGGACGGACTGGTACACGGGTAATCCTACGGAACTCTAATACACTCAAGACTCTCTACACACACCATCGAACTGGCAGAGATTCCTGGGGGCATATCCCTTAAATAGGACCAGCGCCTGGCAGTAGACCAATTACCGGGATGCTGGCCCTTTAAATCCGGACCAGCCATCGCGCGCGTGCCCTAGGCAGCGGGTACGCGTGCGGTGGCCGGGTCAGGCAGGACCAGCGTACACAGGAGCATGAACTGGTAAGTGAGCTGGCGCCCGGGCAGCGGGGGGATGGTCGCAGGCAGCCGCGGCACCTGCGCCGGACCCCCCGGGCAGGAGGGCGGCCGCGGAGGGCAGCGGCGCCCGCGCCAGCCCCCATTACAATACTCCTGCATTACACACAAAGAAAACCAGTGTTAGAGGACAAAAGGGGATTGGGGGGGCCCAGAATATGTGTCACCAAGGCCCCCGGGGGACCCTGGCATTGGTGGGGTGAAAACCGAAATTTTTGGGTATCAGCAGCAGTAGGTTCCCTGACAATTTTTTTTAGATGCTTGCAGAGAAATATCGGGGGTCGGGTTTCACAGGGCAGTCATAGATTGGGTGGGTAACTGCCCCAATCTTCGGGGGTCCGGGCCCGAGATTTGGCTGTATGTAAGCCTGGAGATCAGGGGGGAGTTGTGTGTTTTATTGTCTGTGATGGGGAGGTGCTGGTGTGCGCAGCAGAAACCCCAAGAACAGACTACACGCCGTCTTTTTTAAAGAAAAGGGAAGGTGGAGGCCTAAACTGGACCGGACGTAAGTTTTTCCACACGGACGTGTAAACATATTTTTTTTTTCTGCTTTTGGTGAATTTAAAACCCACTTTTATGTTGCTGTTTTTTAAAGGGTGAAATAAAGCCTGAACAGGCTAAAGGACTGGTCCTTGTTACCTCCCCCCGGGGCTGATCCCTTCACCAGATAAAAATCCTGATGTTCGGGGACCATACCCCTCTCTCCTCCATGCTTTTTATCCCCGTGCGTCGACAAATGCTGGGATGTCTTAGGGAGAAAGGGACTCTGATGCAATTTTTTGGGAGTGAGCCCCAATTAAAAATTTTGGGGGGGGTCCGGGAAGATAATTGAGGATGCCCTGAGGGGAAGGGTGTTTGAGCCTTTCTTTATCTCTTAATGTCCTCTTTGCAATTTTTTTTCGCAAGCGTCCAGACTGCTACTTTTTCCCTTTTAACAGAGCCAAATGCTTTAGCAAAAAAAGTGGGAAAAAACCCGAACCCCCCTTTCCTACCCGATTTTCTTTCGCTATTGAGAATGCGGGGTTGGGGGTATCTCAAGGCGCTTCTAAATTATAAATTTGGGGCTTTTTTTGGGAAATGAGTACTGCAATAAAAACCCCATGAAGCAGTTATCGTCCCGATACCAAATTTCACCCTGGTTTGTCTTCCCCCCCCCCCCTTTTTGTCGTGTCTTGTCTTTTTATGGTTCTACCGTTTTTTGGTTTTTCATTCTAATTTTTTTCTTTTTTCTAAAGGGGCACAAGGGTCCATGGACCATTTGTGGTCCGATTATTGAGATACACTCATTCGTTATTAAAGGGAATTGTCATAAAAAAAATTTTTTGGGTGAAATATTGTGTGTTCTTCTTTGGTTAAATTTTAGTAATTTTTTTTTTCATTTTAATTTGTGGTAAAAAATGCATAAAATTTTCAAAATTTCCACTCTTAGCCCCCAGAGGGGCACATCCAAAAAAAAAAGAGTTTTTCTCATGTACAAAGATCATGAAATTTTGTTTGCTGTTAAAGTGGGTGGTCTGGTGAAGATCTACATGCCCCCACCCCCCTGTGGATAAGGAGGGGGGGGTGGTTGTAGGGCTCTCCATTTTTTGGAGCTAGGAAAACCATACAGAGCTTCTGTGTATCCATAGCTGAATAAGGAATAATCAGAGTGAAATTGCGATTACATTTAGGGGATGGTCACACAGCGTCTTTGACTCTGTGTTACATACGCTTTTGGATATGTGTTTGGGTCCGTCTGTCAGTCCCCAAACGGACCCAAGCACTTTATCTAATAAATAGCAGTGGGATTATACATTGCAAATTTATTAGAAACACGCATCGCGTTCAGACGAGTGATCTCTGATGTGCGTCTCACTGTGTCTTTCGGATCCGTTCCATGAAGTGACATATCAATTCTTGGTCCAAAAGACGCATCCCACATGGATCCAAACACTCAGCTGCGCTCTGCATCCGAAAGACGCTGCATTTTTGGAGGCACTTTTCGGAATCAACACGGAAACCAATAGCAGATCCAAAGACGCCGTGTGCACAAACCCTTAGTCTATTTCACTATGGAAAATGCGGAAAGGAACGCCACAGTATATGTCTGCATCCCTGCTCACAGGTATCCACAGGTGGCCAAGGTCCATAGACCCCAAGAACTAATATTCGTTTAGTTCACATGTGAACATTAGTCTCTGTCTCTCCTGCAGGGGACAAAAAAACCAAATCCTAAAAACCTTCAGAAAACTGAGTTTTTTGTCCCCTGACGGTCAAAAGCTGTTGAAAAAAACGGCCATTTTTTTACACATTTTTTTGCTTGTCTTAAAGTCTGGTTTTTAATGTCGCATAAATCAGCCTTTGGGTGCGAACCCCTACAAAGGAATCAGCACATTATTGCATTCATGGTCCGTGTTTTCAGAAAATGGGTTCCAAAAACACGCACAAGGGACAAAACAACCCAAACATTATCCAAACCAGCTACGTGTTTTTGGTGGGGGTTTGGGATGCAGCGGGATCACTCCATAATTTTTAAATTTGGCCCCCGCGGGTCTTTGGGGTCAAGAATCAATGCAATTGGGGGAAAAACGGATCCAAAAGATGGTCCGAAAGACGCAATGAGCCCAAAATCAGAGATCACTGAGCCCCGAAACTTGTTTCATATTAAAAGCAATGTAAATCACCTGCTATTTTGTTAGATACGTGTTTATCTGCAGAAGGGGATTTTAGCGTAAATCCCCCCCCAAAAAGGTTTTTACGTAAAAATCCGAAAAATAATCGGATTTAAGTTTCAAAATCCAAAAAGAAAAAGGATTTTAGTGTCAAAACCGTAGCAAACAGTTTTATCCGCAAAATCCACAGAAAAGGGTTTTTTAGGGGCAAAATCCGCAGCGAAAGGAGTTTACGTAAAAAATCCGAAAAAAACCCGGATTTAGCTTCAAAATCCACAAAGAAACGATTTTACGTCAAAATCCGTACAAACAAAATTTTATCCGCAAAATACAAAGCAAAGGTTTTAGGGGCAAAATCCGCAGCCAAAGGAGTTTGCGGAAAAATCCGAAAAAAAATAGAGTTTAAACCCGGATTTTAGCATCAAAATCCGCAGCGAAAGGAGTTTGGGCGTCAAAATTGCGGCGAACGGGTTTAGCGGAAAAAATCCCGCAAAACGGAGTTTTAGCGAAAAACCCGCTGAAACCCGGGTTTTAGCGGAAAAAAATCCCAGCGAACCGGAGTTTAGCGGAAAAATCCCAGGAAAACGATTTACGGCAAAAGGGATTTAGCGCAAAATCCGCACGAACGGAGTTTACGTAAAAATCCGGGGCCCCGGAGTTTAGTGCAAAACCCGGCGAAGGAGTTTAGCGCAAAACCCCCGGGGCAAAGGGAGTTTACCCAAAAGCCCGCAAAAAAATAATTTTTAAAAAACGGAGTTTAGCGTCAAGATCTGTAAAGAAACGGAATTTAGGAAAAAACCGAAACAACTAAATTTTTTTAGCGGCAAAACCCGTAAAAAAAGGGATTTTAGCGCCATGGGGGGCCGGGGCGCTAAAACCGTAATACTCGAGAAAGCCAACCCGAGGTATAACCCGAGGCACCTACTTTTGCCCCAAAAAATGGGAAAACTTATGACTCGAGTATAATCCTAGGGTAGAAATTGCAGCGGCTACTGGTGAATTTTAAAAATAAAAATGGATACCAATAAAATTACATAGGCAGATATAGGCAGTTTAATGTCCCCCATAGGCAATTATAGGCGGATATATGGCCCTATATGCAGGTATAGGCAGGTATATGGCCCCATAGGCATGTAATAGGCAGTTATATGTCCCCCATAAGCAGATTATAGGCAGGTATTTGGCCCCATACGTAGGTAATAGGCAGTTATAGGGCCCCATAGACAGGTAATAGGCAGGTATAGGCCCCATAGGCAGGGTATAGGGCAGGCTGTAGGCAGGTATAGGGCAGGCTGTGGGCAGGTATAGGGCCGGCTGTAGGCAGGTATAGGGCCGGCTGTAGGCAGGTATAGGGCCGGTGTAAGTAGGCCGGCTGTAGGCGGGTTTATAGGGCCAGGTATAGGCAGCTGTAGGCAGGTATAGGCAGCTGTAGGCCGCTGTAGGCAGATAAAGGGCAGGTGTGGGGCCGGCTGTAGGCAGGATAAGGAGGGGCAGGTATAGGCGGCTGTCGGCAGATATCGGCGGCTGTAGGCAGGTATAGGCGGCTGTAGGCAGGTATAGGCAGCTGTAGGCAGGCATAGGCAGTTTAAAAAAATCAAAAACAATCACTTACCTGGCTCCCCGCTGCTCCGTCTCCCTCGCCGCTCCGCCTCCTCGCTGTCTGGCCTCCCGCGCGCTGGCCTCGGTCTTCTCGGCACAGGCGGGTGACGTCATCAGGCCGCGCACGCAGCGTGATGACACACTGCCTGTGCCGGAAACTGCGGGCGGCCCGCAAAACGCCCGGAGTCCACTGCGGAGCACGGAGCGCTCGCCTCTGTGCCCCGCAGTGGTATCCCTTCACCTGCATGCGCTCCGGAGGAGTCGCATGTAGGTGAAGGGATCGCGGACAGTGTCCGGGCCAGCGCAGCGCCCGGACACTGTGCGCTCACTCGGCGTTCAGTTAAAATGCGCTCCCTGAGGAGTCGCATATAGCTGAAGCGTCCCTGTCAGCACTCGGGGCCCTCGCAGCGCCCGAGCGCCGACAGTGACTCGAGTATAAGCCGGGTAGAGTTTTTCAGCTCATTTTTTGGGCTGAAAAACTCGGCTTATACTCGAGTATATACGGTAGTTGCTTGTCATTTCCATACCTATGAGGACATTTACTTATGGTTAAGTTTCTAGTATTGCATGATTTCTGTAACTGCTATGGTTATACACTGTATGGACCTCGCATACATACTGTTCAGAAAGTATCTTCTAATTTCTGTGATATTATCTTTAATAAAAATACAGTTGATCAAAAAAAAAGTAAAGAGTTGATAAACGTATTTTTGTCATCTATTTATTTATCTTTTTAATTCCCATAAGGACCTGGCCTGGAGCAGCGTTCACCAGTGTCTTCCATGTCGGGTGTTCCTGTACCAATGAACTCTTGTAAGGTCCGCCACCTGCCCGAGAGAGAACTGCACAGATGAAGAGAACATCATCCATCTATTCTGGGACTGCAGCTTTGCCAAAATGGTCTGGAAAAAGATGCCTAAGGGCATTCACGTATAGTGGGGAAAAAAAAAGTATTTAGTCAGCCACCAATTGTGCAAGTTCTCCCACTTAAGAAGATGAGAGAGGCCTGTAATTGATATTAGAGATGAGCGATCACTAAAAAAAAATCTAGATCGAACCGATTGTCGATTTTAAAGAAAATCGTGTCGATTTTCGATCTTGATCAATTGCCGATTCCCATTTAAGTCAATGGGAGAAGATGATCAGGTTAATTTTTATACCGAAACAGGTGAGGAGAATCTGGAATTACCATTCAGAACAGTAAACTGGATACATGGTACAAGTTAGTGAAGACAATTTGGCTCTAAGAGTCACAGAAAAAAATTCACAGGCTAAAATAATTTAATTCCTTTCAGTGGCTAACTGAAAAGATGAGGACTGCGTAGCTCTAGAAGGTATAGAGGAGGTAGCAGCTGCTACGGGGCCCATTTGACGCATAAGAATACATCAGTATTGGAAATGGCACATGGTAACTGGCAGGAGACCCCTATCCCTTTTTTCACCAGGGCCCAAGAACATGTCATATATATTGTGGCAGCAAGAACATCCCAACAGGGAACATGGAGGTTCCGATGGCAGGGCCGTAGTTATAGAGGGTGCAGTGGTAGCCAGGGCAGCCATCAGTCATATATTAACCGTTTCAGGGCCCCATGCAGCTAAATCAAATGGGGCCCACAAACATTACTAGTTCCTATTTTTAACATATCACTGGGCCCCTTTTTGATTAGGGCCACTGACAGGAGTACTGCCCTATTGGCAACCCTGGCACCCCTTTTACAGTAACCTGATCCCTAAACCAGAAAAATGACCTTTTGGACATTCGTAATAAAATTTGCAAGAAGAAATGAGTATTTGAAATAAGATTTTTTTAATAGGACATTTACTAACAGTGTCTTTCAGTGGCCTGACCCCAAAACCAGCAAAAATGACCTTTTGGACACTCAGAATAAAATTAGCAAGAAGAAATCAGTATTTGGAATAAGATTTTTTTTAATAGGACCGTTGATTTTTTTTTCAATGTCTAATGTGTATTTCACATTGTAAAGAAGACGTGCTACAGTTTACTAGTTGATGACATCGGCAACCAGGGCAACAAAATCGTCACACTTGATTCATTTTGATAAATGCAAAATGATCCACATTCTCAGGGGAAAGACGGATACGTTTGACAGTTATCACCACACCAGTTGTGCTGAATGTGCGTTCCGAGATAATGCTGGCTGCTGGGCAGGATAAAACCTCTATGGCGTGGCGAGCAAGCTCTGGCCATTCATTCAGTTTTGACACCCAGAAGTCGATTGGGTCTGGTCCAAAAACATTGGGGTTGGGCCACAGGTAGTCATGGACCATGGTCTTAAGGTGGTCTCTGTGTGTCTGAATGCTGCCCTGCCTTACAGGCATTGGTGAGGTGGTAAATAACATGTCACCCAGTAAGCTTCTGCCACACTGCCTGCTGCTGCTACTACGACTACTTGCCCTTCTTCTGCTGGCACATTCCTGACGTTGGTCCATCGTGATATTAGAACGGGACGAAGACACCTCAATGTCTCAAGTTGGTCAATGAGCACTGTCTCAAAGTCCTGCATACTACTGTCAATTTGTGTGGGTGAAAGGAATTTGCTGACTTTTGATTTGTAACGTGGATCAAAGAGGGTGGCCACCCAGTAACTGCTGTTCATTTTGATTCCCCTTGATGCGGGGGATCATCTTGCAGGAAATGTACTTTCCAAGCACTCATTTGAGACCTCCCCGGGTTTTCCCAAGCCTGGGGTTTTGGGGGGGCACAAAACATTTCCCTTCCTTCTCCTCATAAAATCGGGCCAACATCTTCCCAAACTGAAGGAAATCAGAAACCCGCGGTCCAGCCCTGCCCCATCACCCCTCCCCATTTCCTAAACCCGACTAAACCACGCCGTGGCTAGCCTAAATCCCAGATTTCTGGGAGCTGAAGTGCCATTCGGGCCCCCACCCGGGCCCCGAACCACCTCCTAAAGAAGCCCCTATAAATAGGGGAAAAACTTTTTGGGCCCTTCTACATCCTTTTGGTGGAAAGGCTTTTGTGCCCTGCATCTTTGCCCTGCCCCCCCTTTCCATCCACTGCTGAACCCCCCGGCTGCAGAGTCTCGCCCACTTTTTTCCAGTAAAAATAACACCAAAAAGGTCATGCTGACAATGGCATTTTTCCTGACTGACCCAATTTTAGGGCGCCCTTAAAAACGGCAAGGATGGGAGACATCTTTCACCTCCCCTCCACCCCTTAAAAAATAGCCAAAAACCCCGGGGTTCCGCACCACTGTTTTGAAAACCAAAACAAAAAATTCAACTGCATAATAAACATTAAGCTGCTGCGGACATTTTGGAGGGTGGAATTTGAGAAATTTTGCCCCCCGTCAACAACGACGGTTGAGGGGGAAGGCCCAAAATAGGCAAAAACTGCCATTTGGGTCCCGATGCACCGGAAGTTTTATCTAAGCCCCTCGACCCTTTCCCTCAGCAGACATCAAACTCGGGGTAATGTTTGGAAAAATTTTTCTGCAAAAACCCCGGGTTTTCAAGACGTGTACCAGGCAAAGGATGTGCGTAAGAAATACTGATATTAAGGGCAGCAAGGGTTTTTTCCCCGTTGCCCCCAAACCCCCTTTCCTGGTGCCAGGTTCTTAGCATCCACCCGGGAGTGTCCCAGAGGCCCCCACGGGCTTTTTAAACCTGTGTGTTGACCCCCCTGCAAGCCCACATTAAATTTCCCAAAAAGGGCCCTTTTTTCTCTTGGCACGTGATGCTACCCGGGAGATCTGGAACCAACACCATCCCAGCAGTGTGGAAGATTGTCCCCCGCCCCCCAAAACCCACCTTCATCCCCCGAGACCCCTTTCTTTCCAAAACATTTCCCACTGGGTGATTTGTCGTTGAGATTTTAGCACCCAATTTGTGTTTCCCTAGTCCAGGTGTCTGAAAAGGAGATGGATTTTGGTTTGGACACAATGCAGCCAACTTTCTGGAGATTTCTTTTGCCACAGGGACGGGCCGGGGAAAGGGGACAGATTTTTGGCAAAAAAAATCCCTGCTGGGCATCGGGAAAAATTGGGGGCATGCCATTTATGAAAAGGCAGAACCCTTTTCTGGGGCCCAAACCATCCCGGAAAGGAAAACATTTTCCTTCCAAAAAAGCATGGAAAGCCTACTTTCAGGCTTTTGGTTTTGGGGAGGGTTGGGGTGAAAGTTTTTTTTCCTTTTCCTGCTGCACAAAAGGGCTGGCACACAGAAGGCGGGCCCTGCCAGACGGCTGCTGTATTGGGTGCAGGTAAAAACTGGGAAAAAAAAGGGAGTAAACGGTGAAAATTTCGGACACAATGTCTGGGAGGGGAAATGGTGCTTGCTCAGTTGCACCCGGCACACCCCGGCACAGAAAACCACTTGGGCTTGGAAGTGGGGGAGTAGGGGGGAAGACAGAGGATGCCCACAGGGTGGGGTTGGGAAAAACCCAAAGGGGAACCTTTTTTTTTTGCCTTTTTTTTTTTTTTTCCCCCCCAAAATTTTTTTTTTTTTTTTTTTTTTTTTTTTTTTTTTTTTTTTTTTTTTTTTTTTTTTTTTTTTTTTTTGGACCCCCCCAAATAAATTTCCCAATGCTTTAGATGCTTGTGCCGTTCATGTTCGTGTTAAACTTTTTAATTTTTTCCTCTACTAGGGCTTGTTGGAAAACCCGGGCATATGAATTTCGGCTGGTGAGCCCTGAGCTTGGGGGAAAAAAAGGCCCAGGCTTCACAGGACCTAGACCTTTTGGGCCCGGTGAAAACCTGTAGCGGTGTTCCCGTGCCCCCCAACTGACCAGGGCCCGGGCGGTTTTAATTTCAGGGGACTTCTGCATCGCCCTCCCCTTTCTGTGGCCAGACCCGAAACCGAAAACTACCCCACATCCTCCTCCTCCACGATGGGGCCCCGCCCCCAAAGAAACTGCTGCTGAAAAGCCCCAGGGTTGGGAATCCGAAATATCATCATCAACTGATTTTAAACACAGGTTCCCTCCTCATCCTGACAGTCAAACATTCCAAGCGCAGGCTAGAAGCCACAAGACGGGGAGGCATTCCCTAAACCGCTGGGGGGGGATTTCTGCCGACTGACCGTTTTCTCCAACTGCATTGTGTCAAAGAAGTCTTCAGTATATGGATTATATGGAGCTGTCTGTATATTGGATGACATTTGGGCTGTGTTTGCTTCAGGTTGGGCGGGTGGGTGACGGGCGACATTTGTGGCTGTAACTTAGAGAAAAGGAGGTAAAACCGCTCGATTCAGGTTTTTGTTAAAACCCCTGAAGGGGAAAAAATTGGGATGCTCTTCATTTCTGAGATTCACAGGGGAAACCCACCAAAAGGGCCCGACGGTCCCGAAATTTTTAAATAAATTCCCTTTTCCAAATTTAGACCCAAAAGGGGATTTTTTTTTGGATTTTTTTTTCTTTTTGTCTTTTAAAAATTGAGATCTACCTATGAAAGTTTTTTTACCCGGCCTCTCCCTCTTTTTTAAAAGGGGAGAACTTTTTCAAAAATTTTGGGCTGACTAAAATTTTTTTTTCCCCCCCCCCGTATAAAACGGTTATATGGGGCTGTTTGAATGCCCCCCGCCGGCCCAAAAACCCCAATAGCCCTGGAAGACTATAAACTGTGGAAGTCTGTGGTTTCGGAGAGCCAGGAACATTCCCCAATTTTTAACCCCTGATGTTTTATCCGAAAAGGGCGTTTTTAAAAAGCCCCGTTTTACGACAAGTATTTGTATTATTTCTTAGGGGAAACAAAGAAACTGGGATGTGGCAACCAATGGCAGAATGCAAAACCATTTAAAGTCTAGCTTTAACATGTAGGCAAAGGTGAATAAAGAAAATTTTCCAAACACATTGCTGTTTTTGATTTGCTTCATTTCAGAAATTGAGCATTCTTAAACTCCTAAATTGTTTCCCGGAGGGTTTTTTAGACCTGCAAATTACTCTCTCCGTCTAGCAGCCAAGCTTAAAGGTTTATGGGGCCAATCCTTTCTGTAACTTAGCAGCAAACATAAAAGACAAACTTTAAACAGGGTTTTCTCTTTTATAAATAATTTTATGGGATAAAGATATAATACCCCCATTAATGTCTGGGTAGGGGCTGGTTCCCCCCATCTGGGATCCACAAAAAATCTTGAGAAAAGACCCCAAACTTTTCCATTTTAAAAAAGAGAAGTATTCAGGACTAATCCCCGTAAAATTTAAAAGGGAGTTCTGAAAAACCATAAGTATAGAGTTTTAAAAATTAAAAAGGTTTCAGACTTTTAAAGTTTTTCCCATAAAAATGCTTAAGGGAAAAATCTTGGTAAAAAACCCCGCTTTAACACATTCGAAAATTTTTAAAACTTTTCCCTCCCCGTTAAAACCCCTCCACAACCAATTTTTTTTTTTAACAGGGTCAGCTAGGAAAAATTTTAAACTGAAATGTCCCGTTTTCCGCAATTTAAAACCCCCCACAGCTTGCACAGGGAAAAGTGAGCCCCAAGCTTTGCGAAAAGAGCAGACAATTTTTTAACCCCTTTACAAACCAAACCACCGTCTTTTTACCCGGGGTGAATTTTGGGTCGTTTATCTGCAGCGCCTTTTTAAGACATTGCTGCCCGAAAGGGGGTGTTTTGCAGCTTCCAGTACCCCCAGCTGCACTAAGAAAAAGACTGTACTTTAAAAGTCTTTTTTCTAGGCGTCCCCCCTGCAAGCACCAGGGAAATGAAGGGAAAAATTTTTTATCCCTAGTGCTTAACCCTTTGATTGCTGCGGTCAGTCACCATAGCATAATCAAAAGGCATTTGCCTACTCCATCGGGTGATTGAGGCTCCAAGTGACCCTATGGAGCAGGGGAACATCAATATAGTCAGCCCTGAGGACCTAGAGTAGCCTCAGGGCTGGCTGTATAACAAGCCTGTAGTCAGAGCAGTCACTGTGTGCTGCCCTGGCTGCTGCCTGTGTCAGTCTAACATAGCCTAAGGTATTAGTATATATGAATATGCTAATATATTGCTAAGTGTAAAAATGTAAAATAGTTTTCCCCTCATGGGATTATAAAAAAAAAAAAAGTAAAAAAAATATAAAAAAGTGTCGAAAAAAATATAATTAAAAAAATATTGTGCCTACATTACACAAAAAACCTACACATATTGGGTATCTACATGACCATAATAACCTGTAGAATTAATCTAACAAGATATTTAGTGTGAAATGTGTATGGTGTGTAAAAATATTTTAATAAAAATGGAAAATAAAATGAACACAAATTCTTCCATAATTTATATCTGAACTAAAACTATGACCCCAAAAAGTACAACTTCTCCTGCATAAAACAAGGCATCACACAACTGTGTCATTAAAAAAATAAAAAAGTTATGGCTGTTGAAAGGCAAGGAGGCAAAAACTAAGAAAATGTGCTGTACTTTTCAGGCCTGGGGCTTAAGGGGTTAAACTGCATGGTGAGAACACCTTCATCCACATTCTTACCCATCATTGGTTGAATTTTAAAGACATTTGTCTTTTTTTAGCTGTTCTAACTATGTAACACCTCTTTTCAAACATATTGTATTATTCTGTATGGTCTTGACTAGTGATGAGCGATTGCGTCAACTATAATCATCGGATCGATAGTCGATATCGTCAATTATCATGCAGGTATCCGATATCCGATAATAGATAATCGACGATGACCATTAGAGTCTATCGGAGAAGAACAACACCTTTATTCTTACACCCAAACAGGGGAGGAGAAGCTGGAATTAACATTCACAACAGAAAAATGGATACGTGCTACATCTTAGGCAACACAATTAGGCAACAAGAGTCACAGAAAAAAAACTAACAAACTATTCACTATCCCTGTCCTGTACCACAGCATGACCTTAAACCTTCATGACCCACAAATTAAAAAGTGACAGAAGGCAGTATTACTTGAACCACCGTTTTAGTTGAACTACACATTGACTATCCCTGTCCTGAACCGCAGCATGACCCTTAAATCTACATGACCCACAGATTAAAAAGCACCGGAAAAAGGAGTCTTTCAACCACCATTTTAGTTGAACTGGACATTGACTATACCTGTCCTGGACCGCAGTATGACCATTAAACCTGTCTGACTCATAGATTAAAAAGTGCCGGAAAGAGGAGTATTTGAACCACCATTTTAGTTGAACTGGACATCGACTATGCTTGTCCTGGACCACAGTATGATCACCAAACCTGCATTACACACAGATTAAAAAGTGCCGAAAAAAGGAGTATTTGAACCACCATTTTAGTTGAACTGGACATTGACTATACCTGTCCTGGGCCACAGCATGACCCTTAAACCTGCATGACCCCCAGATTTAAAAAATGTTGGAAAAAGGAGTCTTTCAACCACCATTTTAATTGAACTAGACATTGACTATCCCTGTCCTTTACCGTAGCATGACCCGAAAACCTGCATGACCCAATACATAGGAAGTACCATGAGGAAATTTAAAACGAGAATCCTGGAACATGTCAATGACATTTCATCAGTGGCAGACAGAAACAAATCCGGACTGTCTAAACATTTCATTCAGGTGCATGATTCGGATACCAGCTCCCTCAGGGTTAAAATAATAGAAAAAAGTATCTAAACCTATTAAAGGAGGGGATCACGTACAACAGTTACGAAATAGGGAGGCACATTGGATTATTATCTTGAACACAACAACCCCCGAAGGGTTAAATATAAAGAGAGAACAATTGTGCTATTATTAATGTATCACCAGTATATTTGAAGAGCATATAAATGTTATTATCATTTTAATATAACACAGATGGATATACTCACATGTCACATATTGTCATAGGTGCTATATTCAGCGGAGGAAAGCGACTAAATGCGCATGCGCTATTCCAGTGCCAGCACTAGCCGGCAGATATATACTGCGCAAGTCCGGAACTACGTAACGGTAGTTCCGTTATTCAGCGCTTGGTATGCGCACAGCGACACGAGTCTTAGGGTAAGTTTGTTTATTCTTCTCTATTTCAAATGTCGCTATTATGCTCCGCATCCAATCACATACACCCTAATATTATTAACATGTGTATATATGTGACAGGTTAGTATGTGTTAACCATCACTATGAGTAAGGGCGCTATCAACTAAGCCCGAAACGCGTCAGTGTGTTTTCCTTATGGCTCTGTACCACTACTCTATGCCAACTGACCATGTGCCTTTGTAAGTTTTTTTGGATTTTATCTATCTTGGATTAATACATTTTTGCATGATTTTATTGTTGGGTCGTGCTGGATTCCTCATCCTTTGAAGTATCCATTACTGCAAGCTTGAAGCAGTCATCCGTGCACAACATTACGCAGGAAGGAGCTGGCTAAATTCTCTGCTGACAGTGAGTACTATCAAGCTATAGAGCCGTGCGACATCCTATGCTGTGTTTGACCCATTTAAAATTTGGCACACAATATTTGGTCAGTAAACACTAAGGCTAGAGAGGGGTATATATATATTTTTTACAACAATCTGCGTTCCCAAGACAGAGGCTAAAATGGCACTGTATGACCGTAATACCAGGCAAGAGAAAATGGCCAAAATGTTTAATGCCGATGCAGGGGACAAAGATCAGAGACATATGGACTTTATTGCGAAAGTCAAAATACTGGAAAAACAATCACTACAAGAAACCAAAATATGGTGGGACTCCATGACTTTGAAAAATTACGTGGATAAAAATATGATACCGAGAGGCTTGAGGCTGAAAAAAATACCAACAACAATGTATAATGACCAGTTTTCCATGGAATGGAACGAGATCTTATCATCCTGTTCTATCAAGTTAATTCAATTAATCATCAAATATGAAGACGAAAAGTTACAGCAAATCTCGTATGAAATAAAAGAATTGGAGTCAAGTATTGTGGAATTTCAAGATCTATCCATATATACAGAGGAATTACAAAAAATGAAAGATAATGTGACTAAACTTGAAAACATCATTATGGAAACGAAGAAATCCAAACTGAAACGTGACACCGAAGATTATGCCCTGAACCAGGTGTACGAGTGGGGCCGGAGAGGGTCACAGTTGGGACATCCCAGGTCTATTCTGAGACACAGAAATCGCTATACTAGGAACAGGAACAAGAAAGTCAGTTTTGGTTCCACCGATTCTGACTCAGCGGAGTCCAACATAGACACCTCAAGGGACACATCACAAGAGAATCTGGCATCAAGTGATGCAGGAACCAGTGGCTCTTATCAAAAAAACAAAAACATAAAGAAACAACGATCAAAAAACGACGAAAGAGAGGGGGGCGCAAACATCGTAAAAGACAAACCTCACATGCAGATGAGACAGAGGGACAGCAAATAAGTAATAGTAATACCATAGCAGTACACAATATATCCACAATTGTTCTCACAGAAGATGAAAGAGAAGTACTGTCTATGGGCCTCAACTTTGCAGTTAAGGAAAATTTCAACTTGGTGTCTACAATTAGAGATGTGAATAAGTTTGTCCGAAATCTGACGGTGAAAAAACATTTTTGGCAAGCAGATAATGCCCAAGACTGTCATCCTAATGAAAATAATGCACCAAATTTATATCAAGGTCTAAGCTTGCAGGAACAGACCTCTCTTTTGATTTTTCAAGACCTCGATTCCTCAGAACACACAAGCCAGGACACACCAGTTAATCAAGTAGAAGAGTTTGCCGTTACCAACCCTGACTTTTATCCTGTACAATCCAGAACCAAGTCTATGGACACTTTCCAACAGCTGATTGAAAAAGATCTCAGACTCTTAAACAGCAATTTAAAAAAAGAGAGTATGCTGAATCTATCTGCCAAGCATAGAATAGCATTGAGACATCTTATGTCACTAAAAGAACTCGAAATCAGAATGGCAGACAAGGGGGGTATGGTGGTTGTAATGGATCATGTAAAATATTTAGAATCCATGTTAACTATGTTATCCAATACTTCCATATACAAGCACCTACAACATGATTCAACCAGCAAATTCAATAAAGTGGCAATACAATTGGTGGAGGAAGGCATACATCTGGGGACCCTAAGTAGAAAACAGGCAGACTATATTTTTAACCATCATCCGGTTATTCCAGTCCTATATGGGGTCCCCAAGATCCATAAAAATCTTATAAACCCTCCCATGAGGCCAATTGTCTCGGGAATGTACTCTTTCTCCGAAAGATTATGCCAGTGGGTTGATGTTTTACTGCAACCACTGGTCAAGAGAGTTCCAGGATACTTAAGGGATACTAAAGAAGTGTTAAATGCGGTAGAAAATATTACATGGCTAGACTCCTACAGCTGGATTACCAGCGACGTAGAGGCCTTATACACTAGTATTCCGCATGCAGTAGCTATGGAGGCACTAAAGCATCACTTGAATAAATATAGCAATGATTCACAAGATCTACAACTTTATATACTAGATGTGGTAAGGTTTCTCATGACATATAACTATTTTATGTTCAATCAAAAATTCTATCTACAAATGTCAGGTGTCTCAATGGGGGCCAAGTACTCCCCATCCCTGGCCAATCTAGTTGTGTCGTGGTGGGAGGAACTATATGTGTTCAGTCCGTATAATCCTTTTCTCCAGAGTGTCAGGTGGTATGGCAGATACATCGATGACCTCCTGATTATTTGGGGGGGCGATGTATCTGCCATACCCCTGTTCATGTCATATCTCAACAACAATCCCTTTAACCTCACGTTCACCTATGTGCTTGATCAATTTGTCATTAATTTCCTGGATTTGACCCTCACAGGCAAACCAGGAAAAACTGTCACCGCAAAAACCTACAGAAAAGAAACTGCAGGCAATACTATACTGCACTTCAATAGCTTTCATACCATAGCCACAAAAAAGGCTATTCCCACAGGTGAATTCACAAGAGCAAAACGCAATTGCAGTGAACAAATGGACTTCAATGAGGAGGCGGAAAATATACAAAAAAGATTGAGACACAGAGGTTACCCACAAACTCTGTTAAATCAAGCCAGAAGTAAAATACAGGCAAAACATAGGGAAAATTTGTTGCAGAATCAAACATCACAAACTGAAGTAACGAAAAATACACCTATATTAGTTTTAGATCACACAAAGCAGTTTTCCATGATCAAAAACATTATATTGAAATATCTCCCAGTTCTTAGCGAAGACCCAACCCTAGATACAATATTGGCAGGAGGATGCAAAGTAGTTTCAAGAAAAGCAAAAACACTAGGCAATATGTTAACTTCCAGTTGTGGCAAATGCTTTGATAAAAAAAAACTACTTGGCTCAATTGCAAGGGTTTTTTCAAATGTGGCCTTAGGCAATGCCGTACTTGCCTTTTTTCCAGCCCATGTAAAGATTTCCAAGACAAAACAGGAAAACTCGTTTTTCCTATAACACAATTCACTAATTGCAATACACAGTTTGTGCACTACATGTAATGTTCAATACATAGGAAGTACCATGAGGAAATTTAAAACGAGAATCCTGGAACATGTCAATGACATTTCATCAGTGGCAGACAGAAACAAATCCGGACTGTCTAAACATTTCACTCAGGTGCATGATTCGGATACCAGCTCCCTCAGGGTTAAAATAATAGAAAAAGTATCTAAACCTATTAGAGGAGGGGATCACGTACAACAGTTACGAAATAGGGAGGCACATTGGATTATTATCTTGAACACAACCACCCCCGAAGGGTTAAATATAAAGAGAGAACAATTGTGCTATTATTAATGTATCACCAGTATATTTGACGAGCATATAATGTTTATCATTTTAATAAAACCAGATGGATATATCAATTACATTTTGTCATAGGTGCTTTTTCAGGGGAGGAAAGCGACAAAAGCGCATAGCTATTCCTTTCCACTACCGGCAGATAGTATGCGAAATCGGAACTACGTAACGGTTTCTTTATTCAGCGTTGGTTGCGAACAGCGACACAGTTTTAGGGTAAGTTTGTTTTTCTTCTCTATTTCAAATGTCGCTATTTGCTCCCTCCAATAATACCCAAATATTATTAAATTTGTATATATGTACGGGTTTTAGTATGTTTAACCATACTAGAGTAAGGGCGCATAAACTAACCCCGAAACGCGTCGTGTGTTTTCTTTGGTCGTCCCACTACTCTATCCAAACTGCCATGTGCCTTTGTAAGTTTTTTTGGATTTTATCTTCTTGGATTAATAAATTTTTGCATGATTTTATTTTTGGGGTGGCGGGGACCCTATCCTTTTGAAGATCCTTACTGCAAGCTTAAAAGCAGTCATGTGCAAACATTACGCAGGAAACTGGAAAAAATTCTCTGGAAGAAACATTGACTATACCTGTCCGGGCCCATAGCATGAGCCCAAACCTGCATGACCCCAGTTTTAAAAAAGTGCCGGAAAAGGGTCTTTCAACCACCATTTTAGTTGCAGGGAAATTGCTATCCTGTCCTGGGCCACAGCAGCCCTTAAACCGTCTGACCCACAGTTAAAAAGTGCCGGAAAAAAGGGAGTCTTTGAACCCCCTTTTTAGTTTAAGGACATTGACTAACCTGCCGAGCCACAGCATGCCCCTTAAATCTGTCTCACCACAGTTTTAAAAAGTGCTAAAAAGGAGTCTTTCAACCCATTTTATTGAAGGGACTTGGTATATCTGTCCTGGGCCACGCAGACCCCAAACCTGCATCCCCCCGTTTTTAAAAGTCCCGGGAAAAAGGAGTCTTTCAACCCCCATTTTGTTGAATGGACTTTGATATCCCTTTCCCGGGCCACGCATGACCCCCAACCTGCGCCCCCCAGATTTAAAAAGTCCCAAAAAAAGGATTTTTCAGCCTTTTTTTGTTGAACGGGGACATTGATATCCCTTCCTGTACCACAGCAGACCGCAAAAAAAAAAAAAAACCTTTTAAAAAAAAAAAAAAAAAAAAAAAAAACCTGTTTGATTTTTTTTGGTAATGACATTGTTTACAAATTTATTTAGGGAAGTTTTTTATTTTTTTACTTATTATCTTTTTTGTTTTTTTTAAAGTGAAAATTTAACAAAAAACATACCCCCTCCCTGCATTTTTTAAAGGTATTTTTTCGTGAAAAATGTTTTATAACACCCCAAAGTAATAAAAATGCCTAATCTCCCCAAAACACTTTTTGAGAAAAAAAAATTTTTTTTTGGTTTTCTGGAGTGATTTGCCAATCAATTAAATGGTTTATTTTCCTCCAAATCCTTCTTCAGTGTTGGGACAGACCCCCCTGGAGTTAAATGATGAAACCCCCAAAATTGACTTACCCCCAAAAAACTTTAAGCCTCAAATTTTTGAAATTTTGTGCCCGCCCTGGACCCTTTTTGAACTACTTAACCTCCGAAATCACCTTTTTAAAAAATTGATTTTTTGGGAAAAATTTTAAGCTATTGTTTGCCCTAATGGTGGAGCCAGGCTGCCGTCAGCATTTTAACACGGAGGTCCCAGTCCAGGCGGAGTTCAGGGGTGCGGTGAGAGGCGGGCTGGCGTCCATCATCATTAAACAGAAAAAATCCCCTTATGACGAAAAGCATGAAAACAATCGTGGGGAGCAGAGTGCGGAAGCGGAAGTGTGAGGTAAGCCCTCCACCTTCCTCACCCATCAAGACCGGGGTAGGCTTCCCCTTTTGAATGCGGACCAAATGACTTCACTTGGAAATGCGGTGGTTGCGCCCCTGTTCCCCCCGGACCCTTTTTTTTTGCCTTTCTTTTTCTCGATTTCACGTGCTGGGGAAATTGTCCTTTTCTTTGTTCCTGCCCGTGTCCATACCCATGCCCTTGAATCCTACATTGGTCAAGTTTCCCTGTACCCCCTTGTAAAATTCGAGAATTTTTTGACCACTTTTTGTCTTGAAATTTTTTTAAAAGTTTAATTCTAGAAAACATTTTTTTAAATAGATGGAATCCCACCCGTCTTTGTTTCTCTTTTTTTTAATTGTTTAAAAATGGGTTGTCTCACTACGGGTTTGCTAGCTATGTTAAAGATCTTGCAAAAAATCATTTTGCCTATGTTCCATTAACAGTGTCCCCTTTTCCTTTTTTTGACGCCCCATCCCCCTAAATTTAAAAACCCTACAGCACCTGCCCCCAAAACCATTGAAAATTGCAAAAAAATTCAAAAGATAAAGTAATAAAGGGGAAATGTTTTTTTCATGAAACCTTTTGTACAATTGGTGTCTTTTCATTTCTCCCCCCCCCAAAAAACCAGAAAATGAATTTTTGGGAACGAGAAAAAAAATTGCCTAAGAAATGATCTTTTTAAAAAAAAGAGTTTAAAAGGGGCCATTTTTTTTGGGAAAAAATGTGAATGACAAGCAATAATTGGTGACCTGGAAAATTGGCCACAACATATCAAAGATCCATGCCTGTTTCATCTTGTGAATCCAAATTCTGGGAAACCCGGAGCATTTTCTGTAATGACTCCCCCACTGTGCTGAAGGTCTGCAACTCTAGGCGTGGCGGCGGAGCTCAGGCCTTTACCCTTTTTTGGGTACCCAGAAGCGAATGGGTCCGGAAAACACACCCAAAAACTCGGGTTGGACGCAGTAGTTGTGCCCATGATCTTAAGCCATCTCTGTGTGTTTGTTGTGTCCCTGCATTACTGCGTTGTGAGGTGGTAAATAAAGTTTGCCAGGATCCCCATTACCTTCGCCACAACCTGCTGCGCTGCCCTCGGCTATTTGGCGCTCTCTGCAGACTTGTGCGTTCCCCGTAAATTTGAAGAACGTGAACAGAGCAACAGATGTCTCCATTGATAAAATCAGCACGGGTTCAATTCCTGCTTTTTTCACTCATTTGGGTGGGGGAAGGAAAATTGCGATTTTTTGTTTTTGTACCGGGGATCGAGGGGGGGGCCACCCGTAATGTTTTTTCATTTGAGGGCCTTAAAGCGAGGATCATGTTGGGGAAAATGGGCTTCCAAGCCCCATTGGGAATGGGCCCTTGATTTCCCAAGCCTCGGGGTCGGGGGCCTAGCAAACTGATCTTCTAAAATTTTTTCCCTTTTCCCGCCTAAAACCGTGCCAACTTTTTTAAAGCAGGGCGTCGGTAACGTCGGTGTCCGGAAATACCTCCTCCTCGTTTCCTCGGGGCACAGCTTCAACACAGCCCATTTGCCTCAGATGATGCACCCTGAGAGTGAGGCCCCGCCTTGCATACCCCTGGCCCTCGAACCACTGCCTAATGAAACGAAAAAGTTGTGAAACATCGGGCCTTTGGATTCGCGGAGAGAAAGGGGCTCCATGTCCGATCTGTATCCGTTTTCCTCATCGCCTGGGGGACTTGATGTTTCAGAGTGCCCAAACGATCTTTCCAGAAAAAAGTCCCACATGTGAAAAGGGGCATGTCCGAAATGCCTTTTTGGTGGCTTCTCAAAACTGGAAAATAGGGTTGCAGGCTTTCACTGCCTCCACTCTGGGTGGCCAACCCCCCGGGCCCCCACTGCTGCTTGTCGGCCTGTGTCACTTCGTATGCGTAATGGCATTGCTCTGCTGCCACAATTGCGGGAGCAGTGGAGGGTGGAATTCAGTGTGTTGCCACTAAACATGAGCGGTTGCGGGGGGCCGATGACGCTGAAACCGCCGGGCAGGCGAAGCGGGGTGCGAAGGCGGAATGTAGCTAAACCCTTGACCTTCCCAGCGGGCAGCCAGAAAAAGGTGGGCCTTTAGAAATTTGGGGATGACGAGGTTCATGACATGTGCCAGGAAAGGGTGTGCCCAGCCTACCGTCTTAAGGGCGGCAAGCAGATTTGCCCTTTTATGCACACCCCCTTTCCCTGGCACAAGGTTCTTGTCACCCAGCCGCGAAGAGCCGCCAAAACCCCGCCCTGTGTTTTGATGGTACCCAAGACTTTTTTTTTCAACACGGCCGGGTTTTCTTGGGCACGTGTGCCCCCAGAGGACCTTGGGGGAAAAAAACCCGCACCACCCCTGTGATTTTGGGGAAAGGACCAAGACTGAGAGCCACTGTCACCACCGAAACCCCACCCAGCACACGGTGGGGTGTCAAAAAGATTTTAGCGTCCGGCCGTGCTTAATAGTCCCGTGTCGGGGTTCGAGGACTTTGCCGGGACACAGATGCAGAAAACGCGCTTGAAATTTTAGAGACAGGGGCTCCCCGGAAAAAGAAATGCCTGCTAGCATTGGTTTTGGGGGGCAGGCAAGGGTCATGCGGGGGAACCATCTGTGTCCACCAGAGGGAAAGGCAGCTTTTCCAAAGGGAAAAAACCTTTAAAATCCCGACATTCGGTTTTTGGGCTTTGGATGGTTTGGGTTAAGGTTTTTCTGCCCCAAAAACCTGGTAGACAAAAGGTGGCTGCTAGAGGGCTGCTGTACGGCGTACAGGTCTTCAAACTGGGGGAAGAAAAGGGAAAGGGGTGGGCTGGTGGTTTGGGGTGATCCCTGATATGACTCTGAGAGAATGGGGCTGAGGAACGCTTGGGGTGGCGGGGAGGAGGAGGCGCAGAAGAGGGGGTAAAAAATGGGTTGGGAAACCCGGGATCGGTGTGGCCCCTTTTTGGCCAAGTGTTCCCCCCATTTCAACTCAAAACATTCGCTGATGTGACTAGAATGTTGGTGGTGGTTAAAAATCTAAATTTTTTTTTCCCCCTCTGATGCTTTACGGCAAAAGGGGGAATTGAAACGCTGGGTGAATCAGGGCTTGCTCGAAAAAGGGCCCAAGGGTTTTAGAGGTCCTGGACCTTTTCAACGGCGATAAACGAGGGCGGTGTTTCCCCTGATCGGGTGGGGAAAAATCTCGCGGCTAGTGCGACCGCCCCTCCCTTTTGAGGGAGGAGCCATATGACCTACACCATCGTTCGTTCTGCCAGTGTGAACGCTTGCAACAAATTCTGCTGAAAAAAACCACGTTGGTCCACAATGTTGTCGTCTCATATCATAAAAAAGGTGACTTCCTCGTCCTGACATTCTGCATCCCGGAAAACTGGGGCACAAGCAACAGGGGATGCAAAGGGGTTTGTCGACTGCCGGGGCTTTTGCCGATTGATCGGCTTTTTCTCCCCTGATGGTTCGCGATTGGGGGTCAGGCAACAAAATATCCCCTTTGGTCTTTATCTTTGTAAAGCCTTTTTCTCCCAAACGCATTTTTTTTCATCAAAGAGGTCTTCAAAAATGGATTATCCCCAGTTTGGTACAAAGTTGACATTTGGGCTGCTTGCTTCAGTTGGACGGATGCTAACGATGTGTGACGACATTTGTGGCCGTGACTGGAGGGGGAGGAGGTAAGACTGCGGGGGCAGGTTGCATTAACCACGAAGAAAAAAAATTTTGGGGCGCTGGCGTTTCTGAGATTCACAGGGCTTTACCCAAACGATGACAGTCCGATGGGCCCGCAACCGACGATCGCTTTTCTTGCGTGTTGTCGCCCGCAAGGAAGGGATTCCTCGTACCTCTTTGCTTGCTTGCATTTTGCTCCATATCCCGAAAGATAAAATTTGAGAGGGTTTGGGAAAAGGTTTTTGACAGTCTCTTATTGAAAGACGCAAATCACAGCTATTCTTTTAAACCCCCAATTTCTACAGCCCAATGGTTAAAACTGAAGTGTTCTGCGAAACCTGGAAATGCGGTCTGGTGGGAAAAACCAAGCCAAAATCACCAGTGTTCTTCCCTTTGTCCCCCGGGTTTTTCAAATGCCCGTAGGACTGGGAAATTTTAGTTTTCAAAAAACTATCAAAAGTGGGTATTCTGCGCCAACCGGATTTACAGAGCGAAAAAAAAATATTCAGAAGTTACACGGATGAGAAATTGCGTTTTTTTTCGCAATGACAAACGAGAAATTTTTTTTTTTCAAAAAAAGTCTTATAACGTGGCATTTAAAAAAAAACTGTGCCGCCGTGTGCAATAAGCATTTAAAAGTTATAGGTAACAAACGGTGGTTTTGCACCCAAAGAAAAAAAACAATCGTAAATACAAAATTTTTTGTAACAAATTTAAATACAAGGTGGCTATTTGAAAAAAACGGGCAAACGAAGTGCAAAACACCTATTTTAAAAATTAATGGAAATAAAAAGGTGGGGTTTTTCACCTATGAAATACTCGCAGTTATAGCAAAATTTTTTTATCCTAATATAAGTACAAGGGGGTCTTGAACAAAATGGGCTGCGCAAATGAAAAAAAACCCCAATTTAAAAAATTATAGTATAATAAAGGGGGTTTTGCACCTATGAAACCCGCGTTTTAGCAAAAACTGTATCCTATATAAATACAAGGTGGGGGCTTTGAACAAAATGGGCTGCCCAAAGTGAAAAAACCACCTATTTAAAAGTTATCGGATAATTTTAAAAGGGGGTTTGCACCCATAAATACACCCGCAGTTACTAGCAAATTTCTGTATCCTAATAAAGTCAAGGGGTTTTTGAACAAAACTGGGCTGCCCCAAAAGGGAAAAAAACCCATTTAAAAATTTTCGGATAATAAAAGGTGGGTTTTTCACCTATGAAATACCCTGCGTTACTAGAAATTCTGTATCCCAAATTTTAAATACGGTGGGCCTTTAAACAAAACGGGGTGCGCCAAAGTTAAAAACACCTATTTTTAAAAAATTAAAAGGAAAAAAGGTGGGGTTTTGACCCATGAAATACCCCTGCAGTTACTAGCAAATTTTTGTATCCCAATATAAATACAAGGGGGGTCTTTGAACAAAAGGGCTGTGCCAAAGTGAAAAAAACCTATTTAAAAGCTAACAGAAATAAAAGGGGGGTTTTTACCAGAAAAAACCCCCAGTTAGTAGCAAATTTTTGTAAATTTGTAGGGAAGGGAAAGGTGCGTAGGAGGGTTAGTGTCACCGATCTGCCCAAGATCGGGTGAAAAAAAGCCCATTTGTTTTGTTGTCAGCAGAGCGCCCCGACACAGTTTGTAGTTGTAAATGGCAGTAATGACGTGATCCCGGGGTTTGGGTTTATTGGGGCGTTTAGAGTTGGGTGGGGTGGGGTGCTCCCACACTCCATCCGGGTTACCAGCCCCCTTTTAAAGGGCCGCGGCTGGTGAAAGGGGGGGGGTTCCCCACCTTGTACAAAACTCAGTGGACTAAAGCTTGGAAGAGAGCCAGGTGGGGCCCTTTCCTCCCGGGGAAGGAGAGACTGAGACTGCATGGGGCTCCTTGCCAGGGGAACCCGAGTCGGTACTGCATTAACCCGTGCTTGTGTTTTTTTCCGGATATCTTTTTTTTTTTGGGTAAGCAACCTGGTTTTATTTGTTGTTTTTTTGGGAGGCCCAAAAACCTTCTGTGTTCACACCAAAGGACTCTTCCGTTTTACTAATTTCCCCACACTAATTAAGAACAAGGGGGCTTTGAAAAAAACTGGGCGTGCCAAAATGAAAAAACCTTTTAAAGTTATTCGGATAATAAAAGGTGGATTTTGCACCATGAAATACACCGCTTTTTCTAGAAATTTTTTTATATCCTAATAAAAGTACAAAGGTGGGTCTTTTAACAAACTGGGTGCACAAAAAAAAAGGTATAATTTCACCCCAGGGGCGAGGTGTTTTCTTTCCAAAAACTGGTAAAAAAAACCCAAAAAATTTTAATGCAGGTTCAAAGCAGATACACTTCCCTTTTAAAAGCCTGCCCGCCTTTCCCGTCGCTTGTTCGCCCCAAACCCCCCCTCTCCCCCCCCCCCCGCCCGGGCTGTACAACATAGATGCTTTTTTAAAAGTCTCTGTCTAACTAAAATAGAGTTAAAATTTCTCTCATCTACTTTTTCTAATGCACGCTAAAAGCATAGTTGTCTGTATGAATAAAGAACTGGTTCTGAAAAGGTGAGCTGTATTGAGAGAGATCTAGCACACGTTTGCTCTAGTAGAGACACTGAAACAGGATTTGAAAAAAAACCTGTTCATGCAAAACAAGTTCAGTGATTTTTCCAGCCATGACAACCAACAATCCAATTAGAGAGGGCGAATTTTTTAAAAAAACGATTCGGTCACTTCGCCCAATTTTCCGACAAAAAAAGTTTCGTTCCGAATTCTTCGGCCGAATCGCGTTAAAAAGGCTATTTCCCGGGTGCACAAGCCTGCGGATGTTAGAAAATTGTGCCTGCCCTTTAAATATGGAGGGGGCTTGGTTTTGGGCTTATACAATGTTGTTTTTAGTTGACACGCAGGATGCCGCGCTTTAAATCGCTTATATAAAATTCTCTGGGGACTTAAAAAGGGCAAAAAATGCCCAAAAAAAAACAAGGGGAATGTGCCTGATAAAGTCATCCCGCGAAAACTGGAAAAAAACAGTGGAGCTCAGGGGCCCTTAGTGAAGAGTGTGGAGGTGACGGCGGCAGCCACGACATGAGGTCAGGGGAGTGGCACAAGACCCCTTCTGGGGGTGGCAAACACGAGGAAACCACAAGGGGGACAAAGATGAGAGCGGAGGTCCGGCGGCAGCGTATGAGGTCAGGGAGTGGCCAATGACATTCTGGAGGCGGCAAAAAAGTATTAGGCCACGAGTGGCACAATGAAACCCGTGTGGGGGTCACGAAGCAGCAGCATGAGATCGAATGGGACAAAGACATTCTGGAGGGGGCAAAACGTATTTGGCCCCAGGTGGACAATCACACGGTGGGAGGCACGGGGGAGCAGTATGAGACAGGGGAGTGGGACAATGACATTCTGGAGGGGCTAAACGTATTTGGCCACAGAGTGGCACAATCAAAGTGTGGAGATCACGACAAAAGCAGCATGAGATCAGGGGGTGGCACAATGACATTTGGGGGTGGGAAAAAAGGAGAAGCCCCAGAATGGCACAAAGACTGAAGCGGTTTCACGGGGGCAGCGCATGAATTCAGGCAGTGGTCAATAACGTGTGGAGGGGCAGGCAGGGACAGCAGCCAAAAAAAGATCGAAGTGGGCAAATGACTTTGGAGGGGAAAAAGGGGGGAAGCCACAAGTCACAATGACGAGAGCGGGGTCACGGCGGCAGAGCGGGTCGGCATGGCACAAAAAACACAGGGGGAGGGGCTGGCCGCCCAGCGACTGAGGCCGACGTGGCACAAGCACAGTGTGGATGACGGCAAAAAGCAGCGCACTGAGGGCTAGGTGGACAACGATGTTTGGGGGGGGTGGGAATCCAGCCCTGGAAAAGATGGGGTAGGCAATGGAGAAACTGTCGACAGTGTGGCAACGGCGGGTGGTGGCATCAAATTGGCTGAGGAGGTATTTGAACCCAGACTGAGCCTAAGGCATTGGGTGTGGAAACCCGGGGCCGATCACCCCTTTATTTGAAAAAGGTCAGTGTTCCAATTTCCTTTGGCAAGGGGTTTTTTCCCCTTGGGGAAACGATGGCCCCGCCGCACTGAAAACCCCTCTGATGCCCACAATGGCAGGAGGACGTTCTCCACTGCAAACTGGGAAACAAATTGCGGCCCCCAATCTTTTGGCTGCCCAGTAGTCCAGCGGATCTTCTAATGAGGGGGGCAGAGTGCGTCCCGTAGGCCACAACCCGTTGGGGTTAGGGACTGTTTCCGGTCCTTGTGCTGCTGCTTGTGGCACGCCTCCTCACAGGGGGTGAAGGAAAACTGTCATCAGTGACTCCCGACTTAGGTTACTACTGTGGAGCTGGTACTGCTCTACCCCCCCCCCTTCCCCCCGCAGGGGCAGTGTACGTGGCGCTGGGAAAACCCGGTCAGCCTTTTTAATATTTCTTGTATAGTTTATTTAAAACCCGGGTTTTTTAAAGGGAGTCTCTCCACTTCCATGAATCCTTAATAGTTTTTTAAATTGACCAAAATATATGAAATACATTTTTCGTTGACTCAAACCCGATGTCTTTTTATCAACAATAAACAACAATATTAAAATGGTTGAGGAGGGAAAGTATATTTTAATTTGATCCCTCCCTGACCCCTGCGGGGTTTATGCTTCCCCTTAGGAAGGGGGAGACCGACCCAGGTACGAGACACGCGAACGTTTCGAAGGTGTTTCCCTTCTTTGTCAAGCATGGTGATAGATTTATGGGGGGGTACTTATACCTATTCATAGTAAAAATTAAAATACACAACACAAAAAAACATACAAACAAAAAACAAACACTACACTGAAACTATGCCTACAAAAAAACTTTAAAGCTTAAATTTTTTTGTTTTTTGACCAATGGGAGTGAGTGCATGCATTTTTCCCTATTCCAAAATGTCTCAGTTAAGCAATTTTTTTTAACCCACTGGGCTGTCTTTATCTTATGCTCAAAAAGCACCCTCGAAAATCGGGACGTGGACCGCCTTTAAATGACGGGGTGG